>JAWZYV010013835.1:0-99460 GCA_038373885.1 Cheiracanthium punctorium | reverse complement strand
TTTGCAGTGGTCAATGATGGCGGCACTATCGTACTTGCAAGTTAGGGTACGCAGGAAGTTGGGAGACGGCTAGCCCCTCTAATTGGTTTTCACTCCCCCCATTTTAGTCGACCAGTTGTATAATGAATCATTTTAACTTGTAAGGTGCGTCGTATCTGCACATTTAATTTTCGAAAATTGTTTTGTGAACCTCCTCTTAAATAATCCACGAGCCGCCACTGCCTTAGTGTCTTATGAGAGGTATCGAAAATTAAAAATAAATTTTAAATACTTACAGTTTAACAAAAACTAAAAAACACGCTTTTATAGCAAATCGAACTAAAAAGTGAAAAATAAAAATATAGTTTAAAAAACCAAAAAAAAAAAAAAAAAACACGCTTTAGTGATAAATTGAACTAACTAAAAAGCGAAAATTAATTCTTAATATAGAAATAAATGAATGAACGAAACATTGTATTATTGTGAAAAAAGCGTGGGGTGCTCCATATATCAGTTCTTGAGAATATTCGATCGGTACGATTAGTACAAAAATGATACAAAAAATATAGCACAAAGCGCCCCACGCTTTTTTCACAATAATACTATTTTTCGTTCATTAATTTATTTCTATATTAAGAATTATTTTTCGCTTTTCAGTTAGTTCAATTTATCACTAAAGCGTGTTTTTTGGTTTTTTAAACTATATTTTTATTTTAACATTATAGAGGTAATTTTTCAGAGATTTAAACTCAAAAACTATTAGATGAAAATTTGCATTTTCAGTTTTTTGACATGGTGATTTTTGAAATATTAAGTGAAGGCATCACTGCGTCACTTTCGAAACTTTGTTCTGTTTTAATATGTGGATGTACTTGACAAGTGCATTTAAAGCAAACCTTCACATGGGGTATCTGTCATGGAAGGGGAGGTTGCCTTGGGCAGAGGACTTTTTAAGGGGTTCTAACGTGTATTCACGTAGCATGTAGAGAAAACCGGCCAAAACTCAAAACCGTTAGATTGACAGCCGCGGCAGGCCAGAACTATTGATCTTTACATTTAAGCCATCTACTATATTGTTACGAAAATCGCCAAGTGGGTGTATTTTAAAGCAGTCCAATCAGCACAGTAAACAAAAATAACACTTTATTCACGGCTCGCAGCTCAATAGCTCAAAATAATACAAGAAACTTTAACATGCGCTAACTAAAATCATAAATAAGCACAACAGTAATACTATTCATTTCACAGAATCAACCGTGCACTTCAAAGTCTATCACTCAACTGAACTGCCCGGAGAGAAATCCTAGCGCTTTTATAGAGATGATGACGTCACCAGAATTGCCGAGAACTTTCTGGAACAATCTTATCAAATTGAAATATGGTCTCGAGACATGAATTTTCTAGAAGCCACCATTTGTCGCCAAGGTCGCCAAATCCGTCGCCAAGTCGCCAAGACGATCGCCAGGTTTGTCGCCAAGGCTACGGGGTTACTTCCACAGGTTTATCCATTACCTGAGGACTTCGCTATTATGCCTGTAAAACTAGTTTCACGGCGGCGCATGCAATACGAGAGCAAATTAAGTTATTATTTCGCAACACTGCTCCCCTCTTTAAAAAAACTGACGACCCGGCAGTCTAATCACACAACATTATGATCAGTAGCACCATATGGAGCTAAATGATTAATGTGGATGACTTTCGGTTTTGAATTGGGCGACTTCTGGACTCTGTAGATAACATCGTTCAATTTCTTGACAACTGTATAAGGTCCTTCCCAGTTCTGTTGCAACTTAGGACTCAGACCTCTCCTTCGTTTTGGGTTATAGAGCCAAACTTGATCACCCTCCTTAAATTGGTGATTCGTTGCTTTAGCGTCGTAACGAATCTTCATTCGGTCACTCGCCAAATTGATTCGCTCTCGGGCAAATGAATGAACTCTTTCTAAACGTGCTTCTAAATTACTCATTTAGTCATTCCGTGAGGAGGGCGTATCACATGGTCGTCCGAAAACAATATCACTGGGTAATCGAAGAGGACGGCCGAACAACATCTCTGATGGAGAATATCCGGTCTCAACTCATGAACCGCACTTCTGTAAGCCAGAAGGAACAGTGGCAAATATGTATCCCAGTCGGTTTGATTCTTCGAAACAAATACTGAAAGATGATTTAAAATTGTCTGATTGTGCCTCTCGACCATGCCATCGGACTCGGGATGTAACGGTGTTGTTCGAGTCTTCATGATTCCCAAATATTCGCAGAGTTCCGAAAATAGTGCTGAATTAAAATTTGTACCTTGATCCGAATGTAACATCATAGGCACTCCATAATAAGAGATCCATTTTCTACCGAGTTCTTCAGCTACAGTTGAAGCTTCCTGATTCGGTATAGCAATCGCTTCTGGCCATTTGGTAAAGTAATCCATCAAGATTAAAACATATCGATTGCCTTTCGATAATGTAGGCAGGGGTACTAGGATATCTAAAGCCACTCTTTTGAAGGGCGCGCCAACGTTATAGCGCTGCAAACGACCCTTGGTTTTTATTTTCGGTCCTTTCCGGGCACCGCAATCGTGGCATTCTCTACACCATTTTTCAACATCGGCGCGAAGTCGATCCCAATAAAATCGCTCTCTGGTTTTATTTAACGTCTTCATTACTCCAAAATGTCCTCCACTCACACTATCATGAATATCCCGCAGAACCTCTGGAATTCTGCTACGTGGGAGAATTAATTCCATCGGCTTGATCTTCCGTCATCGCTCTCCCATTTCCGATATAAAACACCGTCCTTAAGATGTAAAGAATCCCAAAGAGCCCAGTATCGCTTTGTAGCGGGACTCTCTGGCGCGATCTCTTGCCAAGACGATCGATCCGCGGAATTTAGTCTCTTCTCCAAAGTTGGCCTAATATTAGAATCCTCTAACTGTGCTCTCTGGACTTCACTCGAAGCCCACCGATCCGCAGATGTTGCAGTCAAAACATTCAGGAAAGTATCCGTCTCCGTCCGGTACTTTTTCTCGGCGTTCACGCAGTGTTTACAGTCCTCTTTACAAGGTCGTCTGGAGAGAGCGTCTGCATTTCCGTGCGAAGTTCCTTTGCGATGTTCGATTTCGAACTCATACTCCTGCAGCCTTTGGATCCAGCGAGCTATTTGACCCTCAGGTTCTTTAAAATTCAAAAGCCATCTCAAGGAAGCATGATCAGTCCGGAGAAGAAATTTCCGTCCATAGAGGTAGTGATGGAAATGCTCAATAGATTTAACAATAGCCAGTAATTCCTTACGAGTGACACAATAATTCCTCTCTGGCTTACCCAAGCTCTTGCTGAAGTAAGCTATGACACTTTCACCGTTTTCTGTTCTCACTCATAAGAGTACGGCTCCTATCCCTTCATTACTGGCATCTGTATCCAAGATAAAGTCTTTGTCAGTCTGGGGATATGCCAAAATAGGAGACGTCGTTAACGCCTGCTTTAAACTAATGAACGATTTCTCGCATTCCTCTGTCCAATTAAAACTTGCTTGGGCTTCAGTCAATTTATGTAAAGGTCTCTCTATTGTTGAGAAATTTCTTACAAAACGGCGATAATAGGTGCACAGTCCGAGAAAACTTCGCAGTTCATGTACCGTTTCCGGACGAGGCCAATCGACAACTGCGTTAACTTTTTGTGGATCAGTCTTAACTCCGTCTGCAGAAATAACGTGACCAAGATAAGTAACTTCTTTACGTAAAAATTTGCATTTCTTTGGGTTTAGTTTAACGTTAGCATTTTGTAATCTAAGAAACACTTTACGAATATTATTTAAATGTTCTTCAAACGTTTTTCCCACTATAATAATGTCATCTAAATATACTAAGCAGGCCTCAGACGAAAGTCCGCGTAATACAGTTTCCATTAGTCTTTCAAAAGTAGCGGGGGCATTGCAAAGACCGAAAGGTATTACCTTAAAGTGCCAGAGTCCTTGTCCGGTGGTAAAAGCTGTCTTTTCTTTATCTTCAGGTCGGATTTCGACTTGCCAATACCCGCTCTTTAAGTCCAACGTAGAGAACCACTGGCTTCCATTCAAAGCATCTAAAGTGTCATCTATTCGCGGGAGGGGATAGCAGTCTTTCCTCGTAATATCGTTCAGTTTCCGATAGTCGACACAGAAACGTGTCGATCCGTCCTTCTTTTTAACAAGAACGATAGGTGAGGCCCAAGGCCCCGACGATTCCTCTATTATGCCACCGTCCACCATTTCTTTAATCAGGCGTTCAGCTTCCTCTTTCTTTGCAAGAGACAAACGTCTTGGATACTGCTTGATTGGTGGATGATCACCTGTATTAATTTTATGTTGTGTCACATTGCAGTGGCCCACATTAGCGTCACTGGTAGAGAACAAGTTTTGGAATTCCTGGAGTAATTTTTGCACTGCTATTCGCTGTTCCTTACTAAGCCCTTCAAGATTCTCCAGCATTAGTTGAAAATGATGACTATTAGAATATCCTTGAGGACGGGCGACGATATCCACCACTGGTTCACACGTCGCAATAACGGCCCCTTTTTCTACAGTCTTGGGTTTGTTGACCAAATTCAACACTCTAATAGGTATAGCTTCCTCTCTTAGATCCACGAGTGCGGCTGCCACCAAGACCCCTTTTAAGGAGAACTGGCTAGGAAAGTTCGTTACGACATACCTGAAATGTCCAGAGGCTTCCGGAACCCCTTGGATAAGAAATTCAGATCTCGCTGGTATATCAGATCTCGCTGGTCTTCTCTTTCGCAAATATAGAACATGATTTTAAACACTGCTCGCTCCCTGAAAACAAGGGAATTTCCTCCCCTCCTGTCCGTATTTCGTTCTTCTCTAAGTCTACGGTAAAGTTAAATTTTTGAAGGAAATCCAGTCCAAGGATACAAGGGTCAGTGATGTTAGCCACGTAGACCCTGTGCCAGAATTCTTGGATCCACATTCAATGGATACATCCAGTTTTCCTTGTATCTCTGTCTTTTCACCGGTAGCTGTCTTAATAGAGACGTTTGGAGACGTGTAGAGCAATTGTTCCTTCAGTTTCATGGCGAAGTCCGATTTTAAAAGAGTGACATTCGCACCCGTATCCACTAGCATCAAACAAGGGATACCAGAAATAGTTCCTTCAGCATAAAGTCCAGTTTCTCCTCCGCTGAGTGCGGAAACTTCAAATTTCTCTTCAGGGGCTTTATTCAGAAAAGGCAGCCTCCGCCCCCCAAGACGCCCAAGACCTAGTTTTCCTGTTTCTTTCCTGTTCCCAAATCTTTCGGGTCTACCAGTCTCGTGGAATGTTGTGTATCTTCGTCCCTGATAGCGTCGACGAAGTACTGGGCTGCTAAACTTTCTAGAACATCTAGGGGACATTCTGCGTAAGCTAGGCTCATTAATCGCTCAACATCGGCAGCTAATACCTGTAGACTTTCTCCAGGCCTTTGTCGCCTTGCTTTCAATTCAGTTCTATAAAACTGGGTAAGATGGCTATTTCCAAATCGAGATTCGAGAGCCTTTTCGACGGTCGGTAGGTCGTTCAACTTGTCATTCGGTATTCCTAGGAGAATCTCCGCATCTGGTCCTTGTAGAGAGGCCACAAGTTGACTGGCCTTGAAGCTATCCGTCCATCCATTTGTAGAGCTCACGACGTCAAACTGAGTCTTAAAAACAGTCCAAGATGTTTGGCCGTCAAATGTTAAATGCTCTATAGTCGGTATAGAATTAACGATTTCTCTACTTACCAAAATATTGCTTGGCTTCCTCTCAAGATCAGAAAGTCTCTTTTCAATATCGCTGATTTGTTCCTGCACATCGCTGATCTGTACTTGCACATTGCTTCGTACTCCCTCGATTTTTTCTTGTACGTCGCTGATCTGTCCTTGCACTTCGCTTCGTACTCCCTCGACTCTTTCATGCACGGATTGTATTTGAGTCTTCATTTCTTCTTGTCCTGAATGCATTTTCTCTTGTAGACTCTCTAGTCCCAAAGACATCTTTGACATATTTTCTTTCAGACTGTCTTGACCCAGAGACATCTTTTGTTTCAGACTGTCTTGACCGGAACGCATATCTAACATCATAGCAAACAGTTTTTCCATTTTATCTTCCATGGCTGCTCTGGTTAATGGCATTCAAACAGATCCTGACCCCACTACTGACACCAATGTTACGAAAATCGCCAAGTGGGTGTATTTTAAAGCAGTCCAATCAGCACAGTAAACAAAAATAACACTTTATTCACGGCTCGCAGCTCAATAGCTCAAAATAATACAAGAAACTTAAACATGCGCTAACTAAAATCATAAATAAGCACAACAGTAATACTATTCATTTCACAGAATCAACCGTGCACTTCAAAGTCTATCACTCAATTGAACTGCCCGGACTGACTGACTGATGATAGGTTCTTGTAGGAGTGCCCTGGGCACTAGGCCTTTAACTCCAGTATGTAAGATCTTTGTAGGGTATTTTCAGTTTTGTAATGAGTCCCCAAACAGGACGGGTTGAGATGAATATCAGTCAAGTACAGTAAGAAGTGATCTGCATGAACAGCCCGGCCAAAAGGATGGCCAATCTTATCAAATTGAAATATGGTCTCGAGACATGAATTTTCTACAAGCCACCATTTGTCGCCAAGGTCGCCAAATCCGTCGCCAAGTCGCCAAGAAGATCGCCAGGTTTGTCGCCAAGGCTACGGGGTTAGTTCCACAGGTTTATCCATTACCTGAGGACTTCGCTATTATGCCTGTAAAACTAGTTTCACGGCGGCGCATGCAATACGAGAGCAAATTAAATTATTATTTCGCAACAATATTCAGCATTGGACATGCAGGGGACCCTTAACCCAAAAATTGCTATATATATCAATGCTAGAGAAAATTCATTTTGCTTCAGTTTTTCTGGGAAAATTCGTCTGTTTAATATAAAAAAATGTTATCAACATTGCATATAATTTAAATAATTAATTATTAGTGCACTTAAATTGAGATATTATTAATTAGGCCAAATTAATAGTTTAAGATTTTGTACTTTTCAGCTGCAACAAAATAACTATGACGAGGTTTATTTCACATATTGAAAGCTACATTTTCCAGTCAAGATTCTTCTTCCTTCAAACGCCAAGTATAACTTTTTATATGTATGTATACAGGGTGTCCCTGAAGGTAGTTAAAATACATACAAAGATGCATTTTTATGCATTGCAACGTTTGGTCGTAAATGAAAAACGTAGATAGTTTCAACACGTTAGGGCTCCAGCCTATTTCGCAAATAATGTGCGTGATTACCCCATTGTCATCTTTGGCTACCGATCGATTGGACAAGTTGAACTAGTCGCTTGGCCAGCACATTCATTAGATTAATCAAGTATCGAATTTTGCTTTTGGGGACACCTCAATACACTCGTTTACGAGACTCCAGTTGACACAGATGAGGTGCCTCATTCGATTTGCCTCATTGCGAAACTTTGGTAATTGCTGCAATCGTTCGTGGAACACCTGACATCTTCGAAAGGGTACGATAGTCTCTTGCTAGACGCTACCAGCACATTTGAGCATTTACAGTTGAGCATTTCATTTATTTTGCATTTGCTATATTTCCATCTACGCTTTTTATTTCTAACCCCACACTGCTAATCTGCTTACGCACATGCGTATGCACTGCGTACCACATACGTACAATGAGATGCCTCGCAAATGCGTACGCATCTGCGTATGCACTGCGTACCACATGCGTACGATGATATGCCTAGCAAAAACTCTTAAAAGTAAATTTAGAGGTAGTAAAAACCGGTTTTTTCGTAAAAATCTGTATTCCGAAATTTTTCGCGATCACATTACAATAGAACCCCAATTATCCGAATCAATTGTGACCGGACCCTATTCGGATATTCAAAAAAATTCTTCTTTCTACGCATTTTATTCTTAAAGTTAGGCCTATGATTTCAGGAACACCCTATATATGCATATATATATCTTGGGTGCACCCCCTTGGAAAAGATCCTGCCGGAGCCCTTGCACGCACATCTCCATTTTGGATGTTGGCTAGAGTTGGATTTCGCCAAAGGAAATGCGCCTCCTCCTGGCGTTGCATCTAACGTCTCCCTACGTCCAAATGTATCGAATATGCAAGTTGAGATGTCACACAGTGTACTTCCTTCTCTATACATCGAATGCTCTGACACTAGTTGTGCGTCCCCAAATCCCTTAAATACGATACGATCGTGTCGATTAGATATTTATATTTTTCTTAGTTTTCAGTCATGAAATACAACAAATGTTTGCAAATTCAAAAATTTTTCGATAAATTATTTTTTGCTTCTTTTTACCACCAATAACGTATTCAGTCAAATTAAATTGTTCGAGAAATTTAAAAAAAAGACAAGTTTAGGAAATTAAATAATAATGAAATAATAGTAAAATAAAAAATAAATAAATACTCCTTCTTACCATGCGAATCTGCTGGCTGTCGAAAATAATGGAATGTTGAATATCACTTAGTTTGAGTTTGAAGAGAAATGATCTCACTAAAACAAAACTTAGAACTTCGCCAAACACTAACAACGAGAAACGAATATTCTTCTTTAACACAGCCCGAAGATTTCCAGCGTTTTTATACTTCTAAAACTCGAACCAAAACTTTCCGCTGTGGCTCTGGAAGCAGGTAGAAAGTTCGAAGGTTTAGGTTTCGATTCTCCATGGAAATAATATCTTGTGCAACATCTTAACTCCGGTATGTTGGAACTGTGCTTCCGGGTGCCTGATAATACGAAACGTAAAGGCGTTATCTACGTTTATGACTAATCATACGTGTTTAACTGGAAAAAAGAAATTATCCTTCAATGCATAGTGTATCATAATTGTAACATGATTTTTTTATTTTACACTTTGTATCGAATAGAATACTTCAGGAAAAGTGCCTCCTATACACATTTAAGTGACGTTTTTCGGAACACCCACGTAAGCCTGAGGGGTGAAGAGATTTATTGAAACTATTGTCTGCCAGTGGTCGAAATTCGACCATAAAGCATTATTTTTTTTTTTAATTTGAATGTGAATAAAGTTCTTCTGTCAAGAAATATGTCTCACCATTCCATATACACTGCAATCTACTAAAGTGACCTCCTTGGCTAAGAGACTCTGTTTTTAGTGACCACTTTTGTACAATTTCACTTTACAACCACCACACTTTTCTGTGAAGACGGTGTTTTTGTAAAAACTCTATCAAATTTGGCTAAATACAAAGGCAGCTCCAGCGAATGGGTCATAGGGTGTTCTCCCTCTACCGACCTTGGATTTCACGCATTCAGTTTGCATTTTGAACAATTTAAACTAATCTAAAAAGTCTAATGGCCCCCTCCGAAAATGGAACCTGGAACTATCCTCGGCTAAAGGCCCATTATGTTTGGAGTTATGAAATCTTAAAAAGTCGAATGATTCAAGTCTACTTGTTGAGGCGCACCACTGGCCATGTATGAAACCTTGCTGCCTCAATAAATTTGCCCATTTTTCAAATGATTGCACTTGAGATTTATTTACTACTAGCTGAAGTACCCGTTCTTCGCACGGGAATGAATGGACTTTTTGATATTACGATTTGTGGTGATTACTATTCATTGTAATAAACAGATATAGCAAAGTGGATATCGCGTTATATTGTGTCCAATAATCATGCATACCGAATTGGAAGGCAATCGTTTGTACGGTGCAGAAGGCCATGCGGCGTAGCGCAATCTAGTGACGAGTTTTAGTAAAAAGGATACGGCGAAAATATTTTTCGCATTCAGATATCGATGTATACGAATTTTCATGACTATCGGCTGGACAGTCCTGAAGTTCATGTGTTGACGCGACATCTAGTGGCAAGTTATAGGAAAATGGATAGCGCCAAACTCTTCCCCGTGTTCAACTATCTATGTATACCAATTTTCATAACAATCATTTGCACAGTCAAGAAGTGATACACTGCAGGGCCATCTAGTAGTTAATTAAAGTAATGATTTGCTACAGCGCCGTCAAGTGGCGAGTTATAGCAAAATGGATAACGCCAAAATATTATCATTGTTCAAATAGCTATGTATACTGATTTTCATAGCGACCGTTTGAATGGTCAAGAATTTGGCCTGCTGCAGCGTCATCTAGTGGCGACTTAAAAAATAATAATGCATTGCAGTGTCATCTAGTGGTGAGTAACATCAAAAGGAACGCAGTTAGAATATATTCTTCGTGCTGAAATGTGTAAGTATAAAAAATTTTATGCCGATCGGTCGAACGGTATAGAAGTTGATGCTTTTCAGCGCCATTTAGCGGCAAGTTACAGCAAAATGGATAGTGAAAAATATTCTCCGTGTTCTAATATTCGCGTGTACCAAATTTCATCGAAATCGGTTGGACGATATTCGCATAGCAAACGGCTAAACGGAATAGAATTCGACGTTCTGCTGCGCCACCTGGTGGCGAGTTAGAGGAAAACGGATAGCATAAAAACCTTCTCCATGATAAAAGACTTAGGTGAACCAAATTTCATGGTGCAACGGTGCTCAACGGTGCTGGAGTTTTTCAACCTCCTACACTCATACCAACATTCATTTTTATCTATAACCAGTGTCATTATATATGCCAGTCTCAAATAAAATCCTGTTTCAAATCTAAGCCTCGCCAAAGTGCCAATATACGCCATTTTGCAAGCGTTTTTTCAGGAAATCTTTCGAAGCATTGACTTAGCAGCAATAATATATGGGAAATGGTTCGACCGCGAAAAAGTAAAGCAAGCCTTTATTTGAAAAGTTGAATCCCTTAATACAGCTGAATTTTTTTAAATTATCAACTATAACGTGTTTTATTCATCATTACTCCGATGTACTAAATGAGAAGATTTCAATTTTCTGAAATTTGGCGGAATTCCCCCAACTTAAATCAATGTACTCATTTGGCGAGAATTCTGGAGATAGATCAATTGAAATCCCTTAATAACTGCATTATTTCTTCACGGATCATTAAAATTGAACGCTGTATTCTAATAAAACCTTTGCACTTGTTTTCAAAAATCTATTTCCTTAAGCTCTCAATAAATTGCGCCAAGCCGAAATCTGTGCAAACAGCTAGAACTCACTTTCACAAAATCGGCATTTGAGCCATTTTATTTTTTCGCCAAACTAAAATAATTTGCCTATTAGCCTCGGAAATCTTCAATTCTTATTGTTTTGCGTGTAAAGCATTACATTCCTGCTCTGATTTCCCATGCACACGATATTATAATTAAAAAAAAAATAACCTTACGAATATAAACTAACAAAAAAAAATCATTATTATTCTTTTATTTTTACTTTGAGAATTTAAAACATTTTATTCGGCAAAATCGCCACACATGGCAACCACGATCCTTATTTCACACTTTTTTCACTACAGGGGTTACAATTACGGAAAGCTTTTTGCGTGAATAGCATAAAAAATCTCTTAAATTCCAGGAACGGGTGGACTTTCAAAGTTTTAAAGTGGACTACGATTTATTCTATATTATTTTACATATCTGTGCTAAATTTCAGGCCGATAGGTTCATTTTTGTGGATTTGTATACGAACGACATTTTATTCGGCAAAATCGCCACACATGGCAACCACGATCCTTATTTCACACTTTTTTCACTACAGGGGTTACAATTACGGAAAGATTTTTGCGTGAAGAGCTTAAAAAATCTCTTAAATTCCGGGAACGGGTGGACTTTCAAAGTTTTAAAGTGGACTACGATTTATTCTATATTATTTTACATATCTGTGCTAAATTTCAGGCCGATAGGTCCATTTTTGTGGATTTGTATACGAACGACATTTTATTCGGCAAAATCGCCACACATGGCAACCACGATCCTTATTTCACACTTTTTTCACTACAGGGGTTACAATTACGGAAAGATTTTTGCGTGAAGAGCATAAAAAATCTCTTAAATTCCGGGAACGGGTGGACTTTCAAAGTTTTAAAGTGGACTATGAGTTATTCTATATTATTTTACATATCTGTACTAAATTTCAGGCCGATAGGTCCATTTTTGTGGATTTGTATACGAATCAAATCCACAAACAAACAAACAAACAAAAAAACAAACAGAATTTCATTTTTATTTATAAGATTATCGCAAATGCAGATATATTTAGAAATTGAGCTTTTTGAAAGGATATGGTAAAATTGTACCTGAATATTTTCTGAGTGGAATTAAAATTCTTTTATTGCCTGCGGTTCCACTTCAAACTTCGCAATCAATAGCATTACGATGTATAAACTTGATGCTCCTTCCTGTTCCATGGATTAATGCTTCCTTTGTATTTAAGTTTCTTATTAGTATAATGATGCAATTTACTAACTTATGTGGTGGCAAACTGTGTTATTTTTTTTAGCCAGTTGCAAATCCCGCCAACTGTTTTTTCTGGGAAACGTTTAAAGACTACTTCTGAAACTGTCTTTCCCCCCCAAAAAAGGCAGAAATTTCAATCCGTATACAAAATAGTATTTAGATACAGAATTAAATAAATACAAAAATATCAATATACTAAAAAGAAATTTGTATGCTTAATGGTTACATAATGGGGAATTTCTGAAAACGTCTGAAAACGTGAAAAAATACGAAATTAAATTAAACTTCCAAAATATGGAAAGGGATAAACAACTATGTACTGGAAATCGCTTTAGGTTTGTAAGAATTTCTTGCAGATTATAATTATTTGTCAATTTTTCACTTGCTCCCGGCTAACCGAAAAGAAAAGGAAAAAAAAAAACACTCACATTCAAAGAATTTAAAAACTCTACTGGATAGTTATTGATTTCACTGTCATCATAGCAAATTATTTTATCGTAGCTACGGTGATATGTTCTCTATTCATCAGATATTCGACAGGGGCGGATCCAGAAATTACTCAAGGACGGGGCGATTTTGTAGCTGAAACAGGGGGGTAGAATGCGCAAAATCATTTTATAATTAATTAATATAATCAATTATACTTATTAATGCAATTAATTATTTTATTGATAAAATCTATACATGAGCGATGATTAAAAAGGACAGGGAGTAGTACCCGCAATACATAATTTTCATTATACTTTCATAATATATTTTAACAGATTTTTGGACTTCGCCCAGGTGGGGGGCGATCGCCCCCACAGTCCTCCCCTTGGATCCGAGAATGATATTCGATTATGCCAACATTAATAAAAGTTCAATCATCATTTTTAGGTTCTATTATAACCGACTTCAATATGTTATCAGAGAATATGTTTTCGGAAATATCAGGTTGTAAGGAAAGTTTTCCGCCAGATTTGCTTGAGTCAGCTCACGCGGTACCCAGCTATTGACCTTATATGCCAAGTTTATGCGATGCTTAGCGCGACTAATGGACATGGCACTAAAGTCTTACTCTTTTAGCAAACTCTCGAGTGGATGAATATTTTATCTTCTTCCACAGATCTTCGTAGGCGGGTCTCATCAGCATCATTAGTCCGGCCAAAACGCTCTGCTTCTTTAATGTCCTAGTCCTCTTTTTTGAACTTTCGGTACCAAACCTTCACAGTGTCATATGATACAACACTAGTACCTTAAGCTGTACACATCATTCGGTGTCATTCTGTAGCTGACTTTTTGCAACAGAACTGAGAGTAAATGATGGTTCAATCTGGTAGCGTGATAGTTCCATTTCAGACACCTTATACTTAATCATAACGATATTTTTTTACAGATTTCACAACACAGTGCTGTAAAACAAGTCTTTTTCTTTCAAATAACAAAAATCGTTTCGCAAAATATTGGCAAAGACACCAACGCGAACTGCTTGTGCAGGCAATACCTGCAGTGGCGGAAAACTTTCGTTACAACCTAATATTTCCATACACTCCATTAACAATATTATTTTCACTCCCTCTTAATTGCTGAGGGATTTTTTCAATAATATTTTTGGAGAAAATTTGCTTTAGCATACTGCCGGGCGGGAGGTTATGAAGAAATTGTCGAATTGGCGCGTTTCTGCGCTGCGTCTCTTGGATTCCGACCTGCCTGGAACGAAATGTAAATATTATTCTCTCCTCTAAGGTTTTTCAACTGCTTTTAAACATGGAATTTACAACACTTCGCCGTTACAACTTATCGCCGTTTAAAAAATGTCACCAAGCACATTGCTAAAGCGCATTTTAGTCATTGGCGTATCACCAAATTGGGAATAATTCCACTTTTTGCAAATTTTGTTGTAATACGTACTATAAGCCTATAGTACTACTGAAACTAAGTGTTGTTATTTCAAAATTGACACAACAATGGAACTATCGACCGACTTGGCGCGAAATACTGCGTGCCAAATTACTTCTCCAATTTTTTACCGTGCATTAACATACTACACAAAAATTTTAACATTCGCACAAACAATCACATACGAACTTTAACTGTGCCGAATTTCACGGTCATCCGTTCGCGCAGTGCGCTGCAAAAGGGACACTAAGGTTTTGCTTGGCGTATTTATATATACATAGATAACAGTGTTTAAACATCGAATTAATTTTTAATGCAAATCTACAGTATGCCCACTAAAGTCCCTTGTCACCCTCTTAATTTTGGAACGGCTGCTGCTATTTTTATAAACGTGATTCTAGATATAGTAAATTGGATATGCGCTACCGAATGAAACCGCTCACAGCGCCACCTGGTGGAAAACTGTGGAGTTAGCTTTGGTATCTCGAAAATGGTACGAGATAGGAGGAAAGGTGAATTGCAAATCGTGCATTTGCATTTTCGTGATTCCCTACTTTGCGAAGGTGTAAAAATGATCATAGATAGACGAAAACAATTATTTATAACAATATACTTTTATTTAAGATGTTCAAAATTTACACTGTAAGCTGCAATGCACATTTGGAACCTCGTTTGAATTTCACATTGCACGCGTTGAAGCATAGAGGTTGACACGTTGGCACAAGCGTCCGTAATGCGTCGTTTAAGGTCCTACAATGTTTGTGGAGGGATTGCAAATACCTGTTGTTTTAGGTATCCCTACAGAAAAAGTCCAATGGAGTCAGATCAGGCAAACGTGGAGGCCATTCTTCGAAACTGCCATACCCAGTTATTTGGTTCACGACTTCCGTGACGAGGTATTGCTTCACTGGAGATGTCATGTGAGCAGGCGCTCCGTCATGTTGAAACCATACATTCCTAAGATTAAACACCAGCAGGAGATCCATAAAATCGGGCATTACGTTCTGCAGTAGTTGTAAATACCGTGCGCCTATTAATAGTCCGGGAGCCAGCGACAGATTTTTGCGACCAAAATCGTCTCAGCCCATAATTTCTCAGATGATTAAGACGGTTGTGTGTTGAAGCATGGTGATCGTCAGCTGCCGCACCATGGGTGGGTTGGGCGGCGGCCGCCTTCCAGACACGTAAAAAAAAAAAGAAATTCAGTCATTTCCACCCGGTTGAAAATTTCTGAAATAATAGTTGGCATAGTACTTGTTTGAAAAAAAACCGTCAGCTGGCCATCGGTGGTGGATTATACGTCAGCTGCTCATACGAACATGTAAAAAGAAAAATTTTTTTTTCAATGATTTCCTCCCGGTTGAAAATTTGACAGATGTTAGTTTACATTCTACTTTAAATAAAAAAACAAGTCAGCTGGCTGTATGCCGGTGGAAAACCCGTCAGCTGGCACAGTGAAAGTGTGACGCGGAAAGGTAGTGTGGCCGCCGCTAGCCTATTTCAATGCACCAGCTAACGGGTTTTCCGCCGGCATACGGCCAGCTGAATTTTTTTATTATGGCAAGAATTATGTCAACTATTATTTGACAAATTTTCAACCGGGAGGAAATAACACACTTAATTTTATTGGACACAACGCGCTGATATCCTCAATAATCCTACTTTTTTTCATAATTATATATAGAAATATTTAAAAAAAACAATCTGTGCTACTTTAAAAACATGAAAACCACCGATTTCCTCATTTTTAAGCGTGTTTTTTTTTTTTTTTTTTTTTTTGCATTTTCAGCTCCATTTTATTTCTCCGAGTCAAAAAAGTTTATCATTTGTGTGACAAAATTCGGCTCTGCGTGCGGAAAAGGACGCTATATTGACGTTATATCCGGCTTTGAAGGAAAAATTGTGATTCCTCCCTTTTAAATTGCTTTTCTAGATTACACAGTTTAATTTTTCTTCTCAAAAATAAATCGAGGATTTATAAGCGGACTTCGAGCCAAGCAAAGAAATCGTCTGCCTGTATATAAGAATGGCTATGTATACAAAATGAAATCTTTCGAATGCGAAAATTTTTCATGTTTTCAGAATAGCATAATTTGATCGTTTTGGGAATATAAAAATTAATATTTTGGAATTGGAGATATTTTGAAATGGTCAGTGGAAACAGATCGTCCAAACGTTTCGGAAGGATGGATCTTAAAAAGACTGTCGAACTGCTTTAAATTACTTAATAAAATGTCGATTGTAAATCCGTTTTGCGTTTTTTGCAAAAAGGCTACTTCAAAATTGAAGTCTTTCAATAAAGAAAATTTGGGGAAGTGCAGCGAAATTCTAATTATTCGAAAACAGAATTATTTAGTTGGAAAAGAAATAGTAATTCCTGCACAGCCGAACGATTTTCAGCTGTACCACAGCGAGTGCTACAGAAGCTTTACAGCTTTACCACCAAAATACAGAGTCGCCACATCAACAGCAGCATTGTCTTCTTCATGCGGGGCCTTCGCAATTAGTAACGGGCCTGCGCGTGTATTTTGATGAGCTATCCAAAGAGGCCTACGGATGCTCGAGTCTTCACGTATACATCAGGCATTTCTCAAGCTTCCCAGTGCTTTCAAACGTTATTTAATGTAATTTTAAGTAGTAATTGTGTTACTAATTCAAGTACGAACTCATGATTAATTTGTTTGCTATGATACATATTGAGATAAAGAAAATAGATGCATATAATTTGAAGGAAAAACAAAGTAGCGCTTACTCTCATGATTCACGATTGCTTATTTTAGTTTCACAAGTGGATATTTAATATACTTTAAAATAACTAAATACACAAATGAGAAAGACATTTTTATAATGAATATTTCATGATACATATTGAGATAAAGAAAATAGATGCATATAATTTGAAGGAAAAACAAAGTAGCGCTTACTCTCATGATTCACGATTGCTTATTTTAGTTTCACAAGTGGATATTTAATATACTTTAAAATAACTAAATACACAAATGAGAAAGACATTTTTATAATGAATATTTCATGAACGTAGTCGTATTTTCTACGTTATTTTAAACAATTCAACATTAATCTTTAACAAATGATGTATTAAAGCGCATTTCAGTGTTTTCGGGATATCCTGTATATTGGAGAAAATTGATAAAATACGCTCTATAGCATGATCCCTGAATTAATTATTCTTTAATAAAGACATTTCATGTAGTATATATTATTCTTTTGTCGCTTTCTCAATCGAATTTAGGAATTGAGCAAGCATAATGAACGCTTGTACAAAATATTAACTACACGGGCAAAAATCAATAATTTATAATTTACTGTATTTCTGCACTGTACCAGATGTAAGTCTTAATCACATAATCAAGGCATATAAACTGATAAATAACATTTTCAACTGGCAAAATTAAATTGTCTAAATAGTATCACAACGTCATGCTTATTTACAAGAATAAAAACTACTCAAGTAATACGATTTCTGATTAAAATAATTTATTTATAAATAACACATGAGTAGTTATTCACTAAACATGATTTACATACATATTTTTAGAATTTCTAAATACATTATAAGCGTTCACTTACCTTTACATTCAGAGCAAAATGTTCGAATTTTAGGATAAATTTTCATGAAAGAAAATGGCGCAAGATTCACAAAACGATTACCTACATCTAAAGTTCTTTAGTGCGACAAAAGTATAAAAAAATTGTTTTAAAATAATAAAATAATATAACATTTATAATACTTAGAATAATAAAATAGAATACTGTGACTGGGGAAAACAGGCCTCAATGATAAACTCATTTTTAGGGATGGCAACTCATAAGCAGGCCCGTTACTAATTGCGAAGGCCCCGCTTCATGATGGACACATGATGGCAGACGATTTCGATGATTCACAAAGTGATTCGGAGGACTATGAGAGTGCCACAAGTGAAGATGAAACATTATAGTATTTAAGAATTATAATAATTATTTACTGTAAATAAAAAATATATTGCTATATTTATATTCAAACTTAATTTTTGTTGTTCGGTCGCTTGATTATTTCCTGATTATGTTTCCGGATTATGGTTCCTGATTATGTTCCCGGGTTATAAATTTTGCTCACCTGCAGGGCGCGTTGTGTCCAAAGTGCGTTATTTCCTCCCGGTTGAAAATTTGTCAAATAATAGTTGACATAATTCTTGCCATAATAAAAAAATTCAGCTGGCCGTAGGCCGGGGGGAAAACCCGTCAGCTGGTGCATTGAAATAGGCTAGCGGCGGCCACACTACCTTTCCGCGTCACACTTTCACTGTACCAGCTGACGGGTTTTCCACCAGCATACAGCCAGCTGACTTGTTTTTTTATTTAAAGTAGAATGTAAACTAACATCTGTCAAATTTTCAACCCGGAGGAAATCATTGAAAAAAAAATTTT
Source organism: Cheiracanthium punctorium (assembly GCA_038373885.1). Taxonomy (NCBI): domain Eukaryota; kingdom Metazoa; phylum Arthropoda; class Arachnida; order Araneae; family Cheiracanthiidae; genus Cheiracanthium; species Cheiracanthium punctorium. The sequence goes on along the minus strand of JAWZYV010013835.1, from coordinate 80,831 downwards.
TTTTACATGTTCGTATGAGCAGCTGACGTATAATCCACCGCCGCTTGGCCAGCTGACGGTTTTTTTTCAAACAAGTACTATGCCAACTATTATTTCAGAAATTTTCAACTAGGAGGAAATGACTGAATTTTTTTTTTCTTTTTACGTGTCTGGAAGGCGGCCCCCACCCATGGTGCGGCAGCTGACGATCACCAGGCTTTAACACACAACTATCTTAATCATCTCACGAATTATCGGCCGGGAAGAAATAACTGACCAAAATCTGTCGCTGGCTCCCGGACTATAAAGTACCATAGTAAAATATTGGACCGATCAAGTGGACATATGTATAATGCTTAAATCATTACATTGCCAGTCACTCAGTATTTACTTGCACAGATTTCATTTTTCGCTGTTCTTTTCAAATAAAAAAAAATTTAATTGGACGCCCCCCCCCAAAAAAAAATCGTTATTTTAAACTAGAAAACGGCTTTTTCTGGCGGTGATCACAAGAGTGAAAATACGGAACTGCAACTAAATACGTCACAAAACCTCAAAATATGGGACTGCCCGTATGATAAGGGATAGGGATGGGCGCGAGATGCGAGAGATCTGGCATTGTCTCGCGTTCTGTTGCGAGACAAGGAATTTTTTTTTGCGAAACGAGACGCGAGACGAGAAAGGAGATATTTTGCGAGACGAGACAGAGCCTTGTCTCGCAAGAATTTCTCGTCTCGCATAAATTTACGATGCGAATCAGTCAGAACAGCAGTGCTGTATGTCATGAGGTATGATATCCTGGAAAGGGAGGGTAAACTTTGCCTGAAGCCTGTACCGTTTAACCTGCGTCTCCTTTCTTATCGTTCCTAGTATAGAATCAGCACTCTGCAATACATATAAACACGAAACATTTAAAATTAGGAGAGCACGAAGGATATGCAAAACACACAAAAGAGAGAACAAAGAGAGAAACTGAAAAAAAAATGAAGAAAACAGAAAAGATACAGAGGACAGAAAAATAATAAGTAAACAGAGGAAAGGAGGTACGGTATGTCCAAAGCCTGACACTATTTAGATGGGGCCCCGGGCCACTAATTTTGGGGGGGGGGCCTTTACTATAACAAGCATTTTAACCCATTTTTGATCGCTGTTGAATTTTCTCAACATAATTTTTTAAGATTTCTAAAATTCAATTTTAAAATTTCCTAATATGTATATTTGAGCAACATTATACATTTAAGAAATTATTTTTATTTTAATATTTAACCCATTTGTATCATAGCTCATATGGACGCTAAGTCAGGGATGGCTATTATATGAACACGTGTCAAATTTTTGTAGAAAATTTTCCTATGCCGACAAAATATTTATAACTTTCTTTTCTTCTTTAAAGCATAAAACACAAACCACTAATACTCGAAAATTGCATTTCAGTTAACTGTAGTTTTTGTACTTTGATCAAATCGTATTTATCATCACAAAAATATGTCTCTATAATGATCAAGTGATATACAATTATGCAATAGCTATTACCAGTGGAAATTCAGTATTTTTTAATTGTTATTTCATTACATTAAATTTCTTATCTAGATAATCGGGATATATGGAGCCCCCTTTTTTATTGGCACCTATCTATTCCCCCCCCCCCTCCATTGCCCGTATGATCATCGAGCTCTGGATATATCAGTGACGTATTAGAAATAGAGAAACTTGCATTTTCATTGATTCCTAGTCTGAGACGTATGACTCTCGAGCATATATTTGCCCTCAGTGCCCGGACATGTGGTTGAAATATTCTCGTACTGATATTGTCCTCAAACTTTCGCAGGCGCACTGGCGTAGATTTGGGGGAGGGATATGGGGCATGGACGCCGCCAGCTATGGGCAAGGGTGAGCAAATGCCCACCCTTGTATATAAGAAAATCGCACTTTATAAATAGACATAAAAAATCTGAAATCTGGTCATTTTTTTTAATCTGATGCAAAGCAAACCATTAATTTTACTTAAATATGTGATAGAGGAAAAATGCACAAATTTTTTCATCTTAAAATAACTTTTTGAAGAATATCTTTGGAAAATAAATCAAGAAATAGAAGAGAAGAAAAGTGAAATGTAACTAACGGATTAAGAATTGTAGCCTACGTGGTTACAGTGTACTACGTACTCGACCAAAATCTTTTGCATGAAGTTTCCCAAATCACCATTAACTTTTTCTCCAGGAACACTTAGCATGTAAAGTCCTGATAATCTCTGATCAGTCCTTGTTGATCTTATCCAGGACTTTACTTGAGTACTAAAAAATATTTCTACTGTGCAGTTAGTAGCTGCAAATGTTAGAGCTATTTGCAAGCTTTCAGACACTGTAGGGAGGAAACTTAGTATGATGGTTTAATAAATCGACCAAGTGTTTTTGTATCAGATTTTGTATACGATAATTAATTTCCGAGAAATTAATTATGCAAATTTTTAAGTTTTCTGCAAGATGCGCCAACTTTTTTCACAATTCCTTAAATAACTCCTTATCTCTAAAAGTTACTAAAGTGAAAATTTGTTTGTAGGAGTAAATTTTTACGCTGATTCCAAAAATGTTATTGAAATTTGCGTATCTTCTATAGTTTATGCATGAGCATCGCATTTGCTAAAAAACATCATGAATTTTTTTCGACATGTCTGATCGCAGACACATGTTTTAAATTTTATATGTTATTAAGATGAAATAATTCTACATCCCAAAATAATTTCATCTTGGCTTTCTGCTCAGGAGCAGAGAAAAAAAATTGTATGTATGTACCTATATATGAGGATTTTCAAATGCAACATTTATACTGAAGATGAGGAAATTCAGAAACGTTAGTCAATTTTCCTATTTTAAATTGATATTAGAAGTTGAACTACTATTCCAGGTATTTGCAAAACTGGAAAATATATCAAAGTGCTTGCATCGGAAAACGTAAAACAAACAAACAATAAAAAATGCACGTAAGACAATGTTAAATTAAAAATAATTCTAAAGTTAAAATTTAGAATTATTTTTAATTTAACCCTGCTTTTTTGGCAGTCATCCATCAGCCAATAAATCTTTGGAATTCTGTATGATATTGAGCTCAAAAGAAAGAACAATGTTTAATAAAGCATATCTATATAAATACAATTAGACTTTTGTCTGTACATTTCTTGTAATTCAAAAATTTTGCGATTTCTATCCGTTTCAAGCACCCGGGAATCCGATGTGACCCTCAAAAAAAAGTTTGTCTGTCTGTCATTCTGTCCGTGACGCTTTTTTTGTTTAACCCATTTATGCCTAGTGTCCCTTTTTTGGGACGGCATTTTCGCTATTAGTCGAAAACGTTATTTATTTTTCCTAGCCTTTGTTCATGAGTATTGAGCCTCAACTCTACAAAATATTTTAACATGACCAAGTAGGATGTTGATATTTCGATTTTTATGCATAATGATTTTAAAAGAAATCATTCCTTGGTCAAGAAGTTGACATCAGAAATTTATCTATTATTTCTGTTATCAGTAAAAATCGAAGAAAGTCGCAAAAATATCCAGGCACAAATGGGTTAAGCATCACGTAAAAACGGCTGAAGCGAATGATATGAAATTGGGTGTCATGATAGGTGGTCACTCAGCTTAAAACATAGGCGTCGAATTTTTAAAAAATCTTGATTAGATTTTCAGATTTTGCGAAAATCGTTTCAAACTGCGTAAATTTGTGTTCAAGCATCACGCAAAAACGACTGAAGCGAATGATATGAAATTGGGTGTCATGATAGGTGGTCACTCAACTTAAAACATAGGTGTCCAATTTTTAAAAAATTCTGATTGGATTTTGAGATTTTGCGAAAATCCTTTCAAACTGCGTAAATTTGTGTTCAAGCATCATGTAAAAACGACTGAAGCGAATGATATGAAATTGGGTGTCATGATAGGTGGTCACTCAACTTAAAACATAGGCGTCGAATTTTTAAAAAATCTTGATTGGATTTTGAGATTTTGCGAAAATCCTTTCAAGCTGCGTAAATTTGTATTCAAGCATCACGTAAAAACGACTGAAGCGAATGATATGAAATTAGGTGTCATGATAGGTGGTCACTCAACTTTAAACATAGGCGTCGAATTAAAAAAAAATCTTGATTAGATTTTGAGATTTTGCGAAAATTGTTTCACACTGCGTATTGTGTTCGCACATCACGTAATAACTGCAAAGGTGAAAAAATGGTATTTGGTGAAATGATAGGTGGTCACCTAAAACTATAAGCATCTAAAAAAAAACGATCAGATTTTGGGATTTTGCGAAAATCGTTTCAAACTGAGTGAATTTTTGTTCACACATTACGTAATAACGACTAAAGCGAATGATATGAAATTTGGTCACATGATAGGTTGTTGTTCAACATAAAGTATAGGTGTCCAATTTTTTTAAACTTTTTATTAGATTTTGAGATTTTGTGAAAATTCTCCCAAAATGCGGTTATATTTTTTCAAGCATCGCGTAATAACGACTAATACGAAATTTGGTGATATGATAGGTAGTTGCTAATCTTAATTTATAGGTGTTGAATTTTTAAAATATTTTGATTACATTTTGAGATTTTGTGAAAATCGTTTAAAAATGCTAAAATGTTTGTTCCAGCATCACGAAATAAAGACAGCAGGGAATTAAACAAAATTGGGTGACATGATAGGTTGTCACTCAACTTAAATTCTAGGCTTCCAATTTTTCAAAAATGTTGATTAGATTTTGAGATTTTGCGAAAATTATTTGAATATGTGTAAATATTCGTTTGCGCATCCCATAATTACGACTAAAGCGAATGAAATGATATTACTAGTTACTCTCTAACCTGTAATATTTTAACAATACATAAAAATTATAATTGCGCTTTCTTTACTTTGGCAACATACTACATCCATTCTGTGTACTCCAACAATGCTGACGAAAGTTCTTGCTTTTAGAAATTTGCATTCAGTACTAACCCGTCAACGACGGGTACTTCAGCTAGTATATCTATATACATATTAGGTCTACCGGAAAGTTCTATCCGTTTTCCGTATGTCAATATTTTGCCTAGCCAAAACTACTGAAGCTAATAACAGGAAATTTAGCACGAGTGGGATTTTATAGTGTAGGTGCTAGATTAGAGAGTATTTTCCAAAATTCGTAATTTATGGAGGATCAAGGCCCAAAATGTTGTTTTCACATATTCTGCGGGATCTCAAAGAAGAAAAGAGGTATCTATAAAATTCTTGTTGTAAAATACACAACACTCAAGAATGCCTAAAAATCGATTTCAGAACATTTCGAATATAATCCCTCCTAGGAGGGTAGACGTAAAAGTTTGCCGTGAATAACTGGTTACATGACATTTATTCTGCAATATATCACCAAATGTGCCTGACATTGCTATGCTACTTGTTGTAACAATAAAAATTTAATACAGTATACAGTAAAACCTATTTCAAATTGCTGTATTCATCCACAAAACTAGAAAAAGCACAATTTTGTTCGCATTCTGTTAAAGGTAAATAAGTACTGTAACTTACCGGAATTCAATTCTTTCAATAAACTTTGTTCCTTCTGTTGACTTGAATGTCATACAGAATTCCAAAGATTTATTGGCTGATGGATGACTGCTAAAAACAACAGGGTTAAATTAAAAGTAATTCAAAATATTAACTTTAGAATTCTTTTTAATTTAACACTGTGTGTGACATGCACGTTTTGTTGTTTGACGTTTTCCGATGCAAGCACTTTTATGTATTTTCTAGTTTTTGCAAATGCCTGGAGTAGTAGTTAAATTTCTCATATCAATTTAAAAGACATAATAAAATTGACTGACGCTTCTGAATTTTTTCATGTTCAGTATAAATGTTGCATGTGAAATTTCTCATATATAGGTACATACGTACAATTTTTTTTTCTCTGCTCCTGAGCAGAAAGCCAAGATGAAATTTTTTTGGGATGTAGGGTTATTCCATCTTAACAACATATAAAAATTTAAAACATGTGTCTGTGATCAGACATGCCGAAAAAAATTCATGATGTTTTTTAGCAAATGCGATGCTCATGCGTAAACTATAGAATATGCGCAAATTTCGATAACATTTTTGTAATCAACGTAAAATGTTACTCCTAGAAACAAAGTTTCACTTCAGTAACTTTTACAGGTAAGGAGTTATTTAAGGAATTGAGAAAAAAGTTGGCGCATCTTGCAGAAACCTTAAAAATTTGCATGATTAATTTCTCGGTAATTAACTATCGTAGAAACTTCAAAATGGAGATTTGTTGATATCTTATCCCATAAATCCTCAATTTGTCTCGAGAATTGCCACTGAATTTTGGCCCATGAAAGAATTTTTATTGCGTATGAAATACAGCATCTGAGAAAGCTTCTGTGTAAAGCTGGCTGTTATGAAACGTGTTATTGCTTATTTATTCCTGTGATTTGAGTATAGCAGATTGTTCATCGACTTTCTAATAAAATCTGTATTTCGTCCTGTGAAGTGGATTGTTTACTAGAACTTTTCATCTGCATTGCGCTTTTAAGCTTCGAACCCGGAAACTAAGCAGATTTTTCTGCAACAATAATTTTCAACTTACTTTCAGAACTACTGCGATTAGATATGAATATATTTTACAGTTTTCAATATGCTCTCTAACAGAAAGCAAATAGATGTCAGCAGACTACAGAGTGCTGACCAGAGGCTGCATGTATGTGAAGTACTTGGCTATGATTCATATTGCTACGATGAACTTTAGCGAGGTTGAAGCACAGTAAATTGATATGCCTTTATTCACGTATTACTGAAACCTGCTTATTTTTGTGAATAACAACATATATTTTTGTAGATCTCATCTGTAGCGCTTGGGCATTTTTACTGATCCTACTTGTCCACTCTGCGGCTCTGGGGAAGTAATGGACAGGGACCATCTGCCCCTTCGTTTTCGCTGCTCAACTGAGGAAGCAAGATATTGGGAGGCAAGATCGCTTCTTAGGCAGTGACGTCGGTCTATTATTGTTCTGTAGTGTACTTTTTTGCAACCTTTAGTTCATTGGTTCTTTGTATTTTGCCAGGCCATTGGAAACAAAAAAAAAAATAAAAAAATAAAAATAAAATTTTGTGAACATCTATTTTTGTGAATTTTCAAACCAGTTTTATTAAAAGTCATTTTTTTTCGTTCAAATAATTTGCAAAACAAATTAAAATAGACGTTTAAGTGGCAATGAAGGGTTCTTTTAACCGACTGTATTTTTGAGAAAGGGGCCTTTTTTAGTTGCTTATAATTGAGTAAAAGGGCCGTTTTAACCGATTGTAATTTTGTGTGAAGGGCCCATAAAACATATATATATATGTAATAATAAAATAAACTTTGCTAATTTAACCTAATTTAATTTAATGTTATTTGAAAAGCCTTCTTTAATCTCGGTTACTCTCACTGTAAAGTTTGTTTCTCGGCCACACAAATATTATGCTCAGAGACGTTTTTTGAAGTTCCATAAGTAGAAAATTGTTGATTCAGCATTATCTTCTGTTTCTTGTGGTTTTGGTTACTACGTGCTTTTAGAACTCCTGGGTAAGCAGGTGTTTCTCATGTCTTGATTGACAATCTAGTTAAATAATTACGTTTCAGAGTAACTCCTTCTTGATCGTGCTGCACCCTGCCAGCAGGTGTAGTAACTAAGGAGTATTTAAGCAAGAGCGCGGAAATTTTGGGAGCTTTAGAGTTTTAGCTTAGCTTTTACGAGTTTGGAACGTGAAGCTTTTGCAGGAGCTTCCAGCTTTAGCTGTTAGACTGCGATGTACGAAGATATCCCCGGAGCTAAAAGGTCGCCGGCCTGACTCCTGCCCTCTGCCCGAACTTTGAAATAAACTATTTAACCTAGAACCCCAATGGAGTCGTGTCAATCATTCCAACAAGGAATGGCGTAAGGCCCATTCTTTACACACACATATATATATATATATATATATACGTCTTAAGCTTCGAACCCGAAGCTTCGAATTAGAGTTTCGCACGGCCACACTCGCGCTCACAAACACACACACATATATATAGGGTCGTATACTGACCCTATGAATTGATGAATTACTATTATGTGCTTCAAATTAAAAGCAGGACATATACGGAATGACTAGTCGAAATTGTATGGACACACACACATTTAATGAATCTTCTATTTACAAAGTTATACTAGAAATCTTTTACACCACTTAGGTACGTTAACAAAACATCATCCACACAGGATTCACTTCTTTAAAAAAGAACAAGAATACACGCCACCCAGGCATGCACGAAAAGTTCCATCTCCGTTCAATATCTCCGAACGTCTCTGTCAACTTCACTCTAACTCCTCTCCTCGCTTCTTCCGAAATTCGCCAGCCACCGAAAAACAAAACACCACGTGACCTCCCACGTCAGGGGGGGGTCTCAAAGGAAGGGGTGAGGCATCTGCGCTCTTACTGAAACTTCGAATTCTACATATATGTGTGTGCGTGTGTACGAATATACTATAACGCATGTGTATACACGCAAGCGTGTCTCACTCTTAAATTTGCCCACTCTTGCAAAAAATCCTGGCGGCGTCCATGGGGGGGGGGGGGAGGGGCACGCTTTCGGGCGGCACGTTTCTAGGAGCGGCAAAATTCCTACCGTTGGCTTATTTTAAAGACATTAAAATGACATTTTTTATCTTATAAGACTATGTCTCCTTTCGTTTACGTTATCATGTTTTTTCTTCCTTCGGCTTTCAAAACTTTTTTTTTCCTCCCACATCATTTTACCTTATCGATGTGTTTCTATTCGAAAATTATCTTCTGTTGGATGTCTTATCATTTTTTTTAAATCAACCCTGGATATGCGTTAGAGGAATTATGGTTTCGTTTTCGTCTCTAAACAGGACGGCCTGATACGATAAGCAAGGTAAGCATCGCACCGGAACACCGTCTTCGAAGGGACGCCATTTCGAAAGGGTTTTCTTTGGGAAGATAGTAAAAGGGGGCGCCATTTTTACGTTTGAAGTGTGGCATCAACTATCCTAGACCCTGCTCCCTCGCAGGGCCGGGTTTACACATTTTTGCGCCCTAGGCCAAAGGCCATAATTGCACCCCCCTCTCAAAAAATTGATCAATAGTTCCAATTTAATACGCATAATAATTCGTTTTTTCTCATCAGCACTATATGTCACGTAAAAAAAATGTTTTATAAAGTACGTTTTTTTTTTTTTAAGATTGTCAGATAATTTGCATTATTTATTGTCATTTCTATAGGAAGACCTTGAATCTTACCATTTAAAGCCACGAAACAGTTCAATTTTGTGAAACTTATGAAAAGTCATCGCGAAACAGAGGATTGCATTGTAAACTTCGTGCGATTTTTGGACACGTTAACGTTTTGCAAAACTTCTGTATCAGTTTCTGTTCTTAGCATTTTTATGGGTATCATATCAGAATCAGAATGCACTTTTTCTGGCGATCTTTCAGATGGAACTAAGAAACCAGAAATGCTCGTTTCATTAATTGCGCGATGTTTCACCGATATATTTTCGATGAAAGAGTTGATAATGCGTTTTCTAATTTTTTAAAATTATAGATGCATTACACTACACTCAAAGCAACAGACTTTTTCTCGAGCAGACATATTTACTGTTTAGTGCGTGTGTATGGTGTGGTTCTTTTTTCGGGAACATTGGGATATCGGAAGAGCTCCTTCAAAGAAGAGCTAAGTCAGACGCCAGAAGAGCTAAGTCAGACGCCTTTTCGATGATAACTTACTTTGAATAATTGTTCTCTCCGGTACCCCTCCTTTCCTCAATGTGATTGTTCTGCAATGGATCACTTAGTTCTGCGACACATGTAGTCGACTTGGACATGGTCTGTGCTGGGGTGCTCTGCGAGCAATTCTGTGTCTGCGACATAGGTCTGCGAGGGGGGGGGGGAGGGTTAATGGATCTCCACACATGGGTTTTCTATAGATAAGAAATTGTACTAGGGAAAAAAGGAATTTTTCAGAAGCCATAAACGTGCTTTTCTTGGGCAATAATCACTTAAAGTAAGTCGTTTTCGTTTCTCCTTTCCAGTCCTTTTCCTCATCCGTAATTGTTCTGCAGGGGAGTTCTTTGTTTTAAATGGAGTTTAAATGGAGTTTCGCAATTATTATGCTTGTTTTTCCAAAATAGCACATCTGTAGAGGAGGGTGGTAGGATTTTATTCAGTACAATGATTATGAGGGGACTTCGCAAGACTTCTCTTGCAGAGCGTGACTGGGAAGCTGGCTAGGGCGAATCCAGAAATTTTTCAAGCGGGAGGCGATAATTTTACTAGATGAAATCTCAAATGGTTGACTGTAAGAATATAATAGTGTGATTACAGGTCTACAGTTGACCTGGGCCATTTTTCATGGAAAATTTTTCAGGCATATTTAGAAAAAATGCCTGGATATAACTATTACGTTTTTTGAAATGCTTTATGCAGATTTGCTTACTTTGATATTTTATGCTCCAATTGTGTGGTTAATAAATAAGATTTTTCGTTTACTAATAAGATTGGCTACATTTCATCAAAATGGATGAACACGCATGTAATTAAATATTATGGATGTTTGATATTTTTGTCTTAAATAAATTAATATTCATAAATAAAATGTTTCATGAATTATCAAAAATAACAGCTCCTTTCACATTAACCAAAATAATGCGAACGCAAGTGAATGATCTACTGGAGCGGCTGCGCAAATATACACCGCTGCTCTCAGCGAAGCATTCAGAGATCCATCTTGAGAAGCAGTTATGGTCACAGAAAAGAAGTCTTCTCTGTTATCTCGTTTTGATGATGAGAATGAACAGGTTAAATCTGGTTCCCCGATTAAATATGAAGCCCATCTCTCATACACTAAAAAGAGGTAGTGGGATAAGTAGGATTCACTATACTTATCTTGCCCCCAATTGAAACTTTTATGAATACACTAATTCTTACATTGGGGCCACTTACCGTGTTTATGCGCTTAATAGTCGCCCTCGCATAGTAGTCGCACCTCCAGTTTGAAGTAGAAAAAATAGATTTAGAGTTACAATATCATGTAATAATAATGAGCGGGGAAATTTATCCCACGCGTAATAGTCGCACCTAGACTTTCACCATGGAAAATTGGCAAAAAAAGGGGCGACTATTACGTGAGTAAATACGGTAATTATATTAAAATTTTATTTGCGTGGCATGTCCTGAGTTTTACATCATTTCTAACAAAATTCAAATCTTTGTAAGCTTCCAAAAGCAAATGAAACTCCCATCAATCATACATATTGTCTTTACGTAGTTTCTGAAACAAAAAAGTATAAATATATTTTCGTACCACATTATATAATACGGATTAAATCTGAAATTTTATCATTTCAAGTGCATATATGTGTTAATATGGTAACTAATATGCTTATGTGTAACTAATTGTTATTATTAATATTATTTTTCTTTAAAATAGTAACAAATGACAAAAAATATGGTAACAAAATCGTAGTCCATAATTTTGCGAGACCTGCGTATCGCGCAAGACGAGACAGACAATTTCTCTGCGAGACGAGACAAAGTGCTGTACCCAGGGGCTGTCAGGGTGTACCCAGAAAAAATTTCGTGGAGGGTCCAACAATTTCGGAGGGGGACCAAACGATGAGAAAGGCTGAATTTTTCACCAAAAGACTTCATCATTATTATTTTGTTACCAAAATTTTAAATTTCGGATGGGGGAGCGGACCTCCTGGTCCATCCCTCTGGGTACGGCCTTGGGGGGAGGATCAGTTATTTTAATCTTTATTGTTAGTATGAATGTTTCAAAAGAGCTGCTTTTTAATAATTGCTTTATATTTTCGAAGAGGGCCTAGTCCCCCTCACCTTATATACGCCCCTGGTTTGTTAGTATATAATCTTTTCTTTGTACTCTTTAAAGGTATCTGGAACTGCTACGTCCAGATCTGGACTGTGCGGCACGTGACGAAACCCCTGAATTGGCGAACAATTTCGCATATATATGTATCCAAGAACTCCGCAATTTGTAACTGATCTGACGCTCCCATAGAAGCAACATGCTTTCGCTCTGTTTTTCATAAAAATATTTATATTCATTTGTAATTTTTAAATCCGAGATGTATATGCTATATCCATATTAAAATCAAGAATGTTCGAACACTGGCCCGGCCTTTTTTCACAAAAGTTGGAGTTCATATTAATTTCTAAAAATGAAAATATCTTTTACAGTTATTCCCATGCAGAAGACTACCGATGATCATGTTTGTAATCTCTACTTATTATAAAAGACGATGTCTGTCTGTGTGTGTCAGCGGCCTTACGGACAAACGGTTACACGTAGAACCACCAAATTTGGTACACAGGAAGATTTAAACATGAAGTTGATCACCTCGAAGAGATTTTTTCAAAATTCGACCTACATTTTTTTTTATGCGATTTTTCGCATTTTTTTTAATCTCGTAATTCGTAATAACGGCGGTAATTACCCTCGCAGCAAAACGACATTTACGTCATCGGATAGAGGAGAAATTTTTCTTTTAAAAGCAGTTTTTCTGAATATGTAACATGATTTGCAGATTTTTAGAAATAATTTTAAAACTGTCGCATCTTCAATTCTACCCATCATAACTTTTTGACAAATGATAAAATAGACATTTCGCCCTCTTTAAAAATAAAGACGAAAAGATTATATAAATTACGGGATTTTTTACGAATTCTAATGTAACATAAAGTTTACAATTTAATAGCATCAACGCGGAGAGCTTACGCCATTGCATCAATAAATCATGGCACGAGAATTTATGTTTTGTTGTTGCCACAAAAAGGATTAGAAAAACGATTTTTCAACCTATCTATAGGCATTTTCGATGGGGCACCATCCGTATTTTCAATTTGCAAGTGAGGATCTATGACGTCAGTTGCTTTACGATGCGTAAAGATTACGGCACAATTTTAAGGCATTTATTCCCGCTCTTTTTTCAACACAAGGAGACGATATTTTGATTAAAACTTACAGTAGAAATAAACTAAGAAATTCACGATTATTATTATTATTAAAAGTGGTATTTCAATCCGTTGCAATCCGTCCCTGTCACAATGAAAGAGAGTCTAAATAGCTCCTCAAGATTAACAGTTTGATGATTTTCAGGAGACAGAACCATGGAAATCTTATAAGATATCGCTATATTGGATACATAGATATTTAAATTGGCACCGCTTGGATATCCCCCCCCCTATGATGTGAGATGAAATATTTGCGGTGCTAAATACGCCAATCTCACAAAACTATGCGTAAATAAAATATATGTGGAGAGCTTATTTAATGGCAACCATTATGTGAAAAAGATTATTGTTTACGCTAATGTGTAAATTGCAAAGAATCGCCATTGAATAGGTCCCATTTGTGCCAAATAATCTAAGTTGTTTCTTTAAATCGAGCCTTGAAGAGGGAGAAGTGTAGATAGATAGTATTAATATGCGTAATAGAATAGGTAGTACTTAATAGATTTGTAAGGATAATATGAATAAATCACAATATGCCACGTTAATAAATATTTCATGAAATTAAAAGTATTCTGTTCATCCTTTCTCAGCGGTTGTCTTACAACCAACTAAACGATAAGTATTTCTAATTTGCGTTAATATTAGGTTGTAACGAAAGTTTCCCGCCACCACAAATATCGCCTGCAAACAGTTCACGTGGGTGTGTTTGCCCCTATTTTGTCAAACAATATTTGTCATTTGAAAGAAAGAGACTTTACTTTAGAACACTGTGTCGTTAAAAAATATGGCTATCATTCAGTAAAAGGTGTCTGAAATGGAACTATCGCGTTACTGGATTAGGACCATCCTTGACTTCCAGTTCTGTTGCAAGAAGTCAGCTACAGAATGTCAAAAAATGATGTGCGTCATTTAGATTCTAATGTTGTATCCTATGGCACCGTGAAGGTTTAGTACTGAAAGTTAAAAAACAGGGCCTATGACATTCAAGGAGCGGAGCTCTCTGGCCGGCCTACGGATGTTGAGGAGGGCCACCTGCGAGAATTTGTGGAAGAAGATCCGTGTTTAACCACTCGAGAGCTAGCTAAAGAGTTCGACATGAATGCCATGCCCATTAGCCATGTTATGCATCCCATAAACTTCAAGTACAAGTTCAATCGCTAGATGCCAGTTGAGCTGACTCGAGCAGATTGGGCGGACAACTTTCGTTACAACCTGATATATCCCGCAGTAATTTCAACAGAAGAGATCACTTGAACTTTTTTAAAAATTAAATTCTGTTTTGTCACATGCAGATGTGATTGTACGTAAAATATTCGCTTCTTCCGGTGTGAAGAGCGGGTGGGCAGCTATTTTTTAAATAAACGGTTGTCCATTTAATGTTGTGTCTGAGGAATTTAATGCTACAACTTTGAACCTAAAAAACAGTAGAAATAAGACATTTTGAAAGTCAGGAGTTTTCTGCAAACCGTCAAGATTTTCACTTTTCTGATCGAGAATGACACTAACGTAGTTTTTTTTTTTTTTTTTTTTTTTTTTTTTTGAGTCTTTATATTGCAACAATAATGCCAGGTTAGTACTCAGTACGCAAACTGTACATCAAGAGAAAAAAAAAAAAATGCTTTTTTTTAGATTTCACACCACTGCAATTAATTCGAATTGCACATGTAAGGAAAATTTTCGTTTCCTACCGTGCGCAGAACGGGCACGCAGCTAGGTATTAAATAAAAGAGAACCGAATAGGCACGTGATTTACATATTACGTATATTACATGGAAATTATAAAAGTCATTGAATAAAATACTGTAAAATCACTTTATATCGCGAGCCACAATTTTCGCGAAAATGAAGGTATCGGTGATTTCGCGAGCTGAAATTTCGAGAATTTTATATGAATAGAACCGAAAGTTGAAAAATCCCTAAACTACCTAAATATAGAACCTCTTTTGCATAAGGCATTTTAAGAAACTTCCTAAAGCAAGTCAAGAAAGAGTTTGTAACTGTGCAGTAAATTATAAAATTTTAATAAGGGAAAAATATTTCTGATTTTTTATTATCATCTGAAGTGAAAAAAAAAAGTATTTCGCGAGGCTTTAATTTTCGCGATTACGACGGGCTCGCGAAAATCGCGAAATTAAAGCCTCGCGAAAATGACTGATTTGACAGTAGCAATATCATATTCATATCAATGTTAGTTCATAAACGGAGACAAGGGCGCCTCCAAACTGAATTTTCAGAGGGGGGTGGGGGCATTAAACTTTTACATAGGTCTATAAATTGTTCAAAATGCAAATTTAACGTGTGAAAGTATACGAATATAAAGTTGTAAAACAAAGTTTCGGAAGGGGCCATGGCCCCCCTCACTGCAGCCGCCCTTGAACAGAGACCTTACCTATTTTTTTCGTAAAATATACTGAACTGAAACTAATCACAATAAATAGTATTTCAATTTGAATGCTGTAATTGTAGAGGAATGATACATTTGTTATGAAACTAAAGTTAAAAGTTAACTACTACTTTACCACTGTTTGTGGAGTGATTATGAACTGTGATAAAAGCAAAGTGTTTGAATCCTTATTGGTAGGTGATTTTTAATCTTTTTTCATAGGCTCTCCCTTATCAAAAAATCTAGCTGTATTTTTCCGACACCATGTAAACTACAAATAGAAAATTTAAATAACAATGTCATGAAGATTTTTTTTTTTATTATCACTACCATTAGGGTGCAATGTGTTATATATTGCTAAGCTAGAGTCGTCAAGAGAAAATATCAAATAGCTGGTGAAACTCAAAGTATTTTTGCAATCGAAAGTTAAGCGTAAGTATAAATTTTGTCAATTTAAAATCTAAAGCGTCATATTAGGTTTGCCTTCGGATGGTGATAACGATGAGAACGATGCCTTTAGTTCCCGCAGTGGTCTTGGCGCTCAACTACTTTCCCATTAGAACATGGCAAGTGAAGCAGCATCCAGCTTGGCCAGTGCTTGGGAGGCTCAACTTCCTCTCGGCTCGCTACTTTGGCACCGTGTACGCTAATGGGAGCTGGTGCACGTAAAATCTGTCAATGTCTTCCAAGTTGTTAAACGATACCTCTGGGGGTGCCGATTTCAGGGGGTTGGTCTTTCCTCTGGAATTGGTTCCTCCTCCCAATGGTGGCCTAAAAATGGAAGGCTCTGCCCATCGCCTGCCTTGGGGAGGGGGGATCTGGCACCGCCGTTTGCGGTTGTCAGGGGGCATCAGAAACAACAGCATGATGCCTTTAGAAAAATGAAAATAAAAAGAATTCCTTGAACTCTGGATTGACTCAAGTCGATTTTCGAAACGCTAAATTTTATTCAATTCATAAGTCAGTTCGGAACAATGACCTCCATGTCCATAGGCCGTAATGTATAAGAATTATTTTTTTCAACCCTGTGCACAAACCCTCAGCTCTACACACACACACACCATAATCTATGTAGGTCATGTGATTGTGACCTATAATCCCCCTAAAATATACATAACCAATTTGAGATCAATGGAATGTACCGTTCAGACGCTAGAGAAACTTTCAAGACATAAAATAAAGTAATTCCTTTTTGAAGCCCTGTAAAAAACTTGTAAGTCCCATACACACTAAAATCCACACCGATCGTGCGAGGATGGCCCATAATACATACCAAATTTGAGCGTAATCGAATGCACATTTTAGAAGCTATCTTGTTCATTCACATACACACACACGTACATACATGCATACATCACCGCAAAAGTAGCTTAAATTCAGCATGAAGCAAAGTAGCGTGAATTCAAAAGACCTCAAAACGTGTAAATACATCAAAATCTCCAAGTTGAATTTTTTTCATGATTACAATACTTTCCCTATATACAGTACGTCCCAAAAGTTTATAGACTAGCGGTTTTTTTTTTTTTTTTTTTTTTTTATTATTTATTTAAGAGTTAATCAAACAAGTAAGAAAGACGAAAGAAATTATGCAAATATGTATTGACGCAACAGAAATAGTGAAATGCTTAAAGTACTTCAAACAGTCATAGATTTAATATAAAAAAATATAAAAGAAATAATGCTGTCCCAAAAATATATAGACAACCGGTTTTTTACAGGGTTATGAAAAATATTTCTTTTATATTATGGCCAATGGACGGAAATTCTTGAAAGTGCGCTAGCATCTAAACGTGCATTCGATTGAGCACAAATAGGGTATGCATATAAAAGATCACTGTCACATGATTCGCATACAATTTGGTGTGTGTAGAGTTGATAGTTTGTTCACGGAATTGAAAAAAAAAAATGCTTATACATCACGGCCTATGGACGCAAATCATTTAAAATGAGCTAGTGTCTAAATGGTGCATATTCGAAGAAGTTCAAATTGGGTATGTATGTTATAGATCACCGTCACGCAACATGGGTAGAGTTTCCTGTGTATAGGACTGATAGTTTTTTGACAGGGCAGCAAATGACTGTTCTTTTACATCAGGTATGGGCAACCTTTGAAAAGTCGCGGGAGAACCTTAAAGATGTTAGCGAAGTTGCGAGCCGTATAATTGGCATTTATATGGGATTTTGAATGGTTTGTATGGGTTCTATACAGGGTTTTGATATATTCTGAGGGCCGGATCAAAAGCCGTGGCGGATCACATCCTTCGCAAATCATTTGCGGTGGTGGACGCAAACATTTAAAGTGAGCTAGTGTCTAAATGGTGCATTCGATTGACATCAAATTAGGTACGCATATTATACACTCTTAAAACTGTGCCTCTTATATGGAAGGCACGAGCGGATTGTGCCTTCCACTTTTTTAACATGAGAGGCACATAGCCAATGTACCTCTCATATAGTATTAAAAATGAAAGGCACATCAAAATAAAAGGCACCGCTAACACATCGAATTCTGTCAGAGGCACGGAACTAGATTTGTGCCTCTCAACCATTGCTCTTGACATGTGTGCCTCTGATTTTCAGGGATACATTGCAGGCATGCGCAAACGATTTACCCATCATGCACTGGGCTTGCTCGGCGCTCAACTAAACTCAAAGCAAAGCAACACAAACAAACACTTGCTGTTTGTCGGCCAATTTACGCCATTGTTTGCTTTGTAGGAATTAATTTTAAAAAAAGATATGTAGTGGATATACTCCAAGGTCACTGTCTCACGTACGGCATAAATCTTAGAGAGTGCATGTCCTACAGTTTTTTACAGGACTACAAGAAAATATTCTTACACATTGCGGTCTATACTCTCAAATCATTTTAAGTGTGCCTGAACACTAGATACGATTCAGTTGAATGAAATTTATTTATATGCTTGGTAAATATCAAATGTTCGGAAAGTCGAGTGAAGTCACTCCAGATTTTTTTTAACGAAAAGTAGTCTTAATCTGTTGCTTCTGCACGAAAGCTATGAATAACTTTTAAGCTTTACTGAAAATAAAAATTATTAAATATCGTTTGGGGCGGGGGGAGATGCTCTTATTAGAAAGCGTGTATTATATTGATTTAAAGAAAAACCTTAATAATTGTGAGAATTGTTCTTAATTTCAAAACCACTAAAAGATTTTTTTAACTTTGCGAAACAGTATTAATCCTTTAATAAATCTTATAATTTAATAATTTTTTTCCCAAACTGCATTGTTGCTTTTTGCTTTACTTATTGCAACCTTCCGCATAATGCAATAAGTAAGGCAATTCAGCTGAAGAGAGCACCTGAACGTTTGTTGTTGTTAGCCTCCTGATAATGCTTATGTTAGCTCAGTTTGGATCTTCTAATTAATGCTTCCAAAATGGACTCTTTCCAATTCGGACCTGGTCCTAAGAAACAAAAAGAAGTTTGCTGGGCATAGTTCAAGACTGCATGAGGACTGCAGCAATGTTGCCACACTGTGCACAAGAACTGCCAGGAGGTCCACAAAACCAATGATCCTGACGCTCCCAGAGCTTAAAGCAAAATGATCTCGGAATCATTGCAAATAGGGGTCGCAAACCGGGATACCGAATTTCGAAAATACCGGAATACCGGGCCAAATTTAGGTCTAATTAATACCGGTATTCATTTCACAAAAACCGGGATATTCGGTATTTTCGGTTTTAGTAAAATAAATAAAAAAACAAATACAAATAGAAAACGTTACGCGCCATTTCATTCAAATTACGCGCGCGCGAGTTCGTTCACCTTACGACAAGACCGATGAATCCGGCGACAGCCGAGTAGCCGAACTTCATCAAACACTACATTTAATTAAAGTATTTGAACTAGTTAACCTAAGTTATTTTAATAAAGGAATAAACGGGCATTTAGTATTAGTAAATTATTGCTAAGAACTAACTGATTGATTACCAACATATCAAGTAATAAACCTTGTGTCAATGAATATTTTGTTTTATTTAGAAGATAAATTCAATTAGGTTAGGTACCTGCTTACTATTCCTCCGCAAACTAACTTTATTATACTAAATTTGCTAACTTTAGCTTAATCCCGGAAATATCGAAAAAACCGGATTATCGGTATTGGTCTGGAGCCAATACCGAAAATACCGGTTTTGCTTAAATGATTCGGTATTGCGACCCCTAATTGCAAAGCTTATGTAACCCATCCGGTTAGCGAGCAATACTCTTGGAACAAACCATCCACTTTATGAAAAACATTAAATAACAACTTAGTATATACACGCATTACACAGGGTGTTTCACGAAGAACCTCTAACTTTGAAAAGGTATAACTCTAAAACAGTGATCGATAGAAGTATGACACAAGTGGTACGTTAATTAAAATCCATAAGAATTTGATATAGAAGTCACATTATAGTTACAAATTGCACCGTTAAATGGCGTTATAAGCGGCCATACTGATCTAAAATAAATATTCATTTGTCGCACAAAATCCACTTCCCAAAACTTACCGTTCGGGCTGAAATCTCTTGTAATGTCATCATTTGATTTTTATTCTTTCGAAATGCGATGACGATTCACGGCATATTGCGCCTTTGAAACATTTGTCGCGACTCAAAAACCGTTAGATGATCGCCCGGGGAGCTCTCTTTCTGGTACCCGTATTGCCACCTATAATGACATTAATCGGTGCAATTTCTATCTAATTTTTTTTCTTCCAACGGGAGGGTACTTGCCAATTAGGCATTATCCACTACAACTGCCCGAATGTATTGAGGGCATTTTATTATGGGTTCACCCTGTGGGCCGCCAGCGTTACCCCCATGAAGGGACGGACAAGTTAAGATCCATGCCCAAACCGGCATTCGAACCCGGACCCAGTGGGTGATAGAATGGTACTTAAGTCACTAATCGCCTGGGCGGAACTAAAATTTTGTGGCTTCTGTATCAAATTTTTGCGGCTTTTTTAATTAACGTACCATTTGTTTCATGCTTCTATCTATCACCGGTTTGGAGTTATTAATGCAACACCCTGTAAGAAAGGGGGAAAAAAACTATATTTCGAGCAACGAGAAAATTCTCTTCAAGAACAGAGTGTGTTTCACGAAAAGTAAGTTGATACTCCGATACTCCATCCACTAAAATAGAGAATCTTTTTTCTCTTTGAAATGTATGCAGAAGGTGCAGTGTAGTTTTGTGAAGTGAAATTTGTAATTTCCCCTTCATTAGTAATAAATATTTATCTTCTTTGGCTGGAACATGTTATTTTGTTATACAAGAACCTCAAAATATGGCATTCATCATGAAAAGCATTGAAGAAATCTACTCATGATGCAAAAGCTCTTAAAATATTTATTCGAAAAATAAAATTATCACTTCCATTATTGGTCATTTTAACCGTCTGAGATAAAAATCCGTTCACTGACATCCCATCTCCACTGCAAAACAGTGAAAGTTTTACAATAAAACACAAGCGTACACAAGCAACTTTGAAAATGATATTTAGAACTGATTTTCTCTTAGCTCGTAATTGCTTTTACAGAAATTTGTTTTCTGTCTTTAAAATCGTATGAAGTCTGTTGCTTGCGGTATATTTTTTCTAAACGCAATGAATTCATTTAATTAATCTTGGACTGGTGGAGATTCTTCTTCTGCGTCCATCCCTAAATTCCACTATTGATCCTTGAATGCTCCGTTAGTTACCCAGCGTTGCACTTGCGCTAGACTGTAACCGAATGAAGTATTCAATGACCAAAGCGGCAAAACAACTCTAGGACACAGAGGACGAAACTTCACTATTGTTTCTTTAAGTTGATATTATAGAACAGATTAAACTTGCATTAAACTCCAGATCAACACTCCCCCCCCCCCATACACACACACCTTTACGGAACTTCATAAACTTGTTGTGGAGTGGGAACACCTCCACTCTTATGCCCATTTCCTAAAGACTCAGACGGTTAAAAATGACGCACGAAACGAAACACATTTCTACTGACAATCCGGGAGGAAAAGGAGCTGGTCATCCACAGTTGATGGTACTCTTGATGATGTCAGCTGCCTTCTCGGCTATCATTATGACTGTCACCAATGTGTTCGCCCAAGGAATGGTCGGAATGACGGAAGCGTCCACAACCCTCAGACCTTTTATTTTCTTCACCCTGAAAATGAGAGCATTAGAAGAAAGAACGTGTGATACAATCATCAAAGGAATATTCTGGATGCACATAGCTATGAACCCTGATTTTTCGAAACTCCGTGTAGGTAAAGCAGCACTGATGGTTAAGTCAGTTCATTCAAACACTTTGTGTGAATGAGAGTTTTTCTTGGGGTTTCTGACTACAATCTGGAAGGTGGTCCTATATCCTGAATATCTGTTTAACGTTTACTTAATTCCGAATAACATTTATTAACAAACACAGGCGAACACAACAGACATACAATCACAGAAGGAGGGGAAAGTGACAACCATGGGTTAACGGGATTCGAACCCGAGACCTCACCGCTAATAAGCGGCTGGCAGTGATGGGTGTGCAAACCTACACAGCCATGAGGTCCCCTAGTCAACACTTAACTAATATGTAACAACTAATTAACTATTAAGTTTCTTTTTATGTTTAAAGGAGGGCTACGGTGCTCCCGAGATTTTCATATTTTGTAGTAGAAAATTCAATTTTTCTTGGAAGGGAGGTGTAGAGATCTGCACTACACGGAAATTTAAAGTCAGGCCCGCCCCAGGACTGAATCGATGTTACCTCGACCCGGTCCATCCCGTACCAAAATAAAAAATTCATGCCCGGCGCGGCCCGTAATCAAATTAGAAAATTTCAGGCCCGCCTGGCCCGTAATCGAAATATAAAAATTCAGACCCACGGTCCGGCCCGTTCATAAATCATAATTTATAGTTCTACCTAAACTTATTCATAGAAGATATCCTTTCAGATTAGTCAAATTTTAGTGACGACTTTATATTTTTGATAGTTATTGTATAATAGTATAAAAGATGGTAGTAAATTTATACTATATATAGAAAGATTTTTTTGTTGAAAAACACTGTAATGTTAACGCAAGAAATCATGTTATGCTCTCCAAATTGTATGATCCGAGCTACTAGGACTATCAACCATGCATTTACCAGGATTTAATATCGGAACTTTTAGATTAGATGTTAATTATATGACCAAATGATTCCTTGTTACAGAAGTTTGACAAAATCAATAATTAATGTTAAATTTTGATTGCACAATGATTATTAATATAATTTTTTTCGTTATACGAGTAAAATATTAGTGTTTGTGTTATTGTTAATATCACTTTAATCCTAATGAACTGCTAAGATATGTTAAACGTTACAAACGAATAACCTATGTTAAACGTTCTTAAAACGACGACTGTTCTTAAAATTTTTTTAACAGAATCAATTGAACTAACGAACAATTGAGATAATTTTCAAATCCTTCATAGTAATTTTGCATTCAATGCGATTTTTCGTTTAATTTCTATAAACTATTAATAATTACTTATCGTTGATGATTAATAAGTGATTCATATTGCAAATCAATGCAAAGATTTCCTTTCTAGAGTTAATTTGTCATAAAATGAATAACACTTATCTAATGTAAGCAAAAGAGCCTTAATTATAAGGAAACTTTATATACTAAGGGAGTTTTTGTATTTGAATTAGATAAATTTTGTACCGTAACAGCA
The DNA here is from genome assembly GCA_038373885.1 of Cheiracanthium punctorium. Lineage (NCBI taxonomy): Eukaryota > Metazoa > Arthropoda > Arachnida > Araneae > Cheiracanthiidae > Cheiracanthium > Cheiracanthium punctorium. The sequence continues at coordinate 57,730 of JAWZYV010013835.1, read as the reverse complement.
TCACATGAATGTTTTCAGAATAACGGGGAGAGGCTGGGAGAAGAGAATGGTTAAAAAATATTTAATAGTTCGTTCTAAAACCTTGAATTTTTAATTAAGGCAGTTTTCTCCTTGGAAAGTCATAGCGATAATTGTTTCCAAAAAGAGAGTGAAGCTGTCCCTTAAACACCATTTCTCTTTTCCTAGCCCTCTAATGCCCTCTATGAGATATTCCCAAGCAAATAAATATTTTTTCTTTGAAATGGTGTTCTTTTAAGTCAAATAATGTAAATATAGTAAAGTGTGAAGAAAGTTATTTTTTTATATGTTTTTTCAATGATAGCACTATGATTCAAAAACTCTTCTAAACATTGTAAATTAAATTTTAAAAAATACTTTGTATCTAGTGGAAAAGCATATATTTTCTTGCACATAAATGGCAATTATTAATTTCTCTTCATATTAAGTATTGTTAAAATAATAGATAAACTTGATACTAGAACATGTTGCAAGTAAAACAAAAGAATATAAACATGATGCTTCTAAATTATTTTAATATTTTTCATCCATTAATGCTGACTCTGTGGACTCAAACTACTACTTTTATTAATTAAAGGTACAGTTAATGGTTTTGACTTCAAAATTGCATTTCGAAACACTTTTCCTGTAAAAAAAAAAATAGCGTTTAAAGGATGGTAGCATATTTTTTACCATTGGCATTAGAGGATTAAGAGTCCTCTGTAGTCGGCTTGCGGAGATTCAAGGCCCAATGCTTTGCTATGGAGAAAAGTGCCTTGACGCCTAATCATTTTTCTCAGGAAGTATTGGGTATTTTTAAATAAAATTTTTCTGTGTGAATCTTGAGAACTATTCGCAAGGATTGCAAGAATCAGATTTGAGTTAATTTACCCGAAAGAGATTTTATTGCAGTCTAGAATTTATGTTACTTTTCAGACTGCAATAAAATCTCTTTCGGCTAAATTAACTCAAATCTGATTAGCGCAATCCTTGCGTATGAATAGTTCAAGATTCACACAGGGAAATTTCATTTAAAAATACCTAATACTTTCTGAGAAAAATGATTAGGCGTTAAGGCACTTTTCTCCATAGCAAAGCATTGGGACTTGAATCTCCGCAAACCGACTGCAGAGGACTCTTAAGTACCAAACTCTCTGAACTTGATGGGGAATTATTGATTTTGGGAACAATTATTGATTTTCGCCCTTTTTCCAAAATGCTGTATGACGAGAACTTCTTACCTCAGCAAAGGATCCACGACAGTCGTTGGATCTGATGAGCTCCCCATCTTGGCAGTTCCAACTGGGTGATAGTAAGGCAAGACAGCTGTTCTGATGATACAACGGTAGTAGGCGTCTTCCTCTTTCACGAAACTTTCGCACCCTCGGTAGACGGTTTCGAATGGTCTGACACCCAGCTTCTGAAGAGGGCGGCTCTCGAAAATGCGACGGCATTTTTTAAGAGCTGTCAAAATAGGCAAAGATTCAAAAAGGAAGAATTGTCACTGAGACGAACAATAATCACGATCCTAAAATCTTACTTATACTCAAGAGAACTTAGAATGCCTCTTTACAACACTAGTACTTAGGTTTTGGATGAAAAATCTATGTCAACAGTGAAATTTTTAGAAAAAAAGGAAAACACGCATGAAAAAAATTCCGACAATTTTTTAAACGAATCGACTCAAAAAAAAAAAAAAAAAAAAAACTTTCAACGCAAACTTACTATGAAAATTCGTCTGCAAAATACAATGCCTGAATAGAGAAATAGGGAAGGAAGAAAGCCTTACTTAAGTTGATATTGCTAACTATGCACTTGCAAGTAAGTACACAGTTCCAGCGTCTTTGAAAACGGGAGCGAATACGTTAAAGTAAATAAAACATTGGAATACTTTTTTTTAGTCATTTCCTTTAGAATTTAAATTTGTAAGTATTTTCTTTATTCTTTTATATGCCTTTACATGCTAATTTTTTTTGTTTGAAATAGTTAAACGACTCGAAAATTCATTCTAATAAAGGGTTGCCCGCAGACCTTAAGACGTCGGAGTTATTTTGTGTGTTCCTATAAAAAAAAAAAAAAAAAACTATTCATACTACAGCGGTGTCCAAAATTAAAGGTACGAAGTTTCGAGTATCTGGAAGAACGGGGTATTCACCATATCGTGTGGACAGTGAGGTCTTCAGACCTCAGTCCCATAGAGCACTTTTGGAATGCTCTAAGAAGAGCCATTGCATGTCGACAACCCCCTCCAAGGACCCTTCAGTAGTTAAATTTGGCGAATTTGGAAGAATAGGAATGACTGCCACAATCGTAGATCAATAGCCTCATTAACAGTATCAGAGCTCAATGTGACGCTCATATACACATAAAAAGTGACCACACCTCTTACTAGACGAAGCAATAGAAAGTAATGACTATCTTATTTTGCCCAATGTTGCTGTCTTCCATTTGCATATCAGCCTACATGGAACTCCTGTGCAAATATTTTTGTCGCTATTTCCTGCCTTAGAACATGAGGTAGTAGTATTTTCAAATTTTCATACATGGCAGGGCTATAGCTACGTCCGTGGTCATCATACCATTCTCTTCCCTTGTCAAATTTTTTTTTTTAATAACGGAACTTAATATTGATGCTGTCCCTGTTGCTAACTTTAGAGCAATGAAGTTTCATAGCTGTGGTAAAAAGTCTCAAGAAATTGATGGCGAAAACTTTCTGTTGAAAAATCGCATTTTTTAATGTTTGTAATCTTAATTTTGCACAACTTTGTACATGTACGCTATTCAGTTGCCATGGTATATGAATAGCGTATTTTTGTTGCTTCACATCAACAGCATATATAAATTTTATAGCTATCAATGCCTATTTACGGCGGTTAGAGACAAACAGACGAGAAACTAACCGAAATTGAGCCAAGAAACTAACCGAAATCATAAATATCAGGTTGTAACGAAAGTTTTCCGCCATATCCGCCTGAAAAACTAACTTCTAACTCCTTAGATAACTGTTTTTGAACTTTCGGAACCAAACCTGCACAGTGTCACAAGATACAACAATAGTACTTAAAGCTGTATTCATAATTCGTTGATATTCTGTAGCTGACTTTTTGCAACACAACTGGAAGTAAATGATGGTTCTAATCCTGTAGAGTGATAATTCCATTTGAGACACTACACCTTGTACTTAATGATAACTATATTTTTTACAGATTTCACAACACAGTGTTATAAAGTAAGCCTCTATCTTCCAAATGCCAAAAATCGTTTGACAAAATATGAGCAAATACGCCAACGCGAACTGTGTGCTGACGATGTTTGCGGTGGCGGGAAACTTTCGTTACAACCTAATACTTTTCAAATTCGTTATATTGTTAAAAAAGAGGATGCGTGTGTATGCTTGTGTGTTAAAGAAAAGAAACGGAAGAGCGATAAATGACAGAAGAAAAAAGAATAATGAATTAATATTATTGAAGAACGCTTTAGAAATTAATTAGATGAACAATTTCATATGAGATTATACAAACAGCAATAAATGTCTAATAAAGTATTTTTATATTAAACTAGACTTATGGCTTTTTAAAACTACATTTATTTTTATTAATGACTATGTCATTTTATCTCTCACCCCCTTTATTGAAAATTGCCTCAAAAATGAGACATAAAAAAGCGACATAAAAGTATGCGACATAATTTTACATATATTTAAATACTATTAGTTCACAACAGCTTTAATCTATTGTTACAATATTTCGTAAGCTGTAGAATATGCATCACATGTATTTTTCTATAAATAGGTTACAATCATAAAAATTTCAACATAGGGTTACCAGGCGAAATACACGAAAGATGAGAGATAAAATGACATAGTCAATTAATATCGTTTTAATATGGCAATAATGAAACTAAAAATTTAGTGGGTTCAGGGGGGGTCTTCCCCTGACGAGGCTCGAACAGCCGAGTTTTTTATTTAAGGTTCTACATCATTTATGAGATATAAGATGTTAACCCTACCTGCTACAGCAGTCTCGACATCTTCAAAACTTTCAAAGTAATTGGGATTTACTATCGGAGGATCGTTAATGTGGTTCGACTGCAATCGAACATAGCCTCGGCTTTTCGGATTTATTACCATAACAACGCACGTTATCGCAGCTCTGTCAGGGTTGGGACCTCTTAGTTGCTCAACGAGCTGAAAAATAATAATATTTATGAAACAGAAACACCAACATTGTGATATATATACAGGGTGGTTACAATCCGGTTAAAGAGGAGATGTTAGGAGTGCAATTACGAAAAACCTATAATAGGCTAACGGCACTAAACTTGGTAGACATACATTTTTAGACTGCTAGAATTGCAATCGGCTAACAATTAAAAACATATTTAGTTTCCAGAATGCACACTACGGAAGAAACTTCCGTTGCATAGATTCTGTTATTTCATGATCAATGCTAAATCTGTCTTTACTGCACTTGCAATGAGTTCTTGCTTGATGTGATCCATTTGTGGTGGGTTTACATCTTCGACTTGATGTCACCTGTAGCCTATTGGCTCAACTAGTCCTCCTTCATCGGACGAAATCATTCAATGTTGGGACTATGGCTATGAGCGAAAGTTGGTTTTAAAGAAAAAGCATGTGGCGCTTCAGTGGATTCCTGGTCAATGTGGAGTAAACGGGAACGAACAGGCTGATTTCCTTGCAAGAAGGGGCTCGAGATTGCTTGTCAAAATGCTCAACAATTTCTTATCACCACATTAAGCTGCATATTAAACAAATTAGGTCTAAAAATTTTAAAATTCAGCTTCTTGCCCGTCTGCAGTTAAAGCAGTGGAAAATGGATGATCTCCTGGCCATTCCCAACGGCCCGCGTCGTGAAGCTATCACACAGTTCCGTCTTTTGACTGGTCACGACTACCTTGGAGAGCATCTCCATCGTTTAGGGATTTTGGACCATCCAAACTAGAGATGGGGAAAGAATGAACACCCTGTTCTTTTGAACCTGTTCTCAAGAAAGAACGGGAACACCCTGTTCAGTGATCACGGCAAAAACATGTTCTCAGTTCATTAAGGTCCGACGCTTCAAAATTTTATGGCAGGCAAACGTGTTGAAAAGAGAAATTTTGGAAAATGCCTTAAAGGTGAAATTTCTCATTGGAAGGCACGATTAATATTTTTTTGCTAAAAAAAATATAAATTCTGGGGGGGCAGACCCCCCTCCCCCACATTGGCTACGTATCTGATGGTGGGGACAGAAGTTTACAATTTTAGCTTTATCAAATTCTAATTGTGGAATCTTAGTTATTTTGAGAAATAACGATAACGAAGATGATTATCTGGGGGGGGGGGGGATAGAACTTTTAACCCAACCTACCATAATTTTAAAGAGGACCCGGGCAAAGAATAAGAAGCTTTCTTATATGTTCAATACGAAATGCACTCACAGGAAAACAATTCGTCAATTTTTATTATTCCAGCCAAACTACTCAATTTGAATCAAAGTAAAAAATTTAATAATAAAGAAAATGATAGTCTGAAACACAAACAAATCGAAAAAAAAATATTTTATCAACGTCAAACAATAATATAAGCATTGCACTATCTCCATATAAAACGCGCCTTCGCTTCATACGCTCTTAGCCATCTCTTATTGGCTGAAAAAGAACCTGTTCCGGAGCAGCCTCTCCTATTGGCTGAAAAAGAACACGTTCTTCGATCACGACTCGAGGAGTTCTCGGAGCAGTGAGCGGGAACACCTAGTTCTTCGCACCTAGTTCAGCGTTCTTTTCCTGAGCTGGAGTTCTTTTTCGGAACGGAGAGCTAAGAGCGGGAACGGGGTAAAAGGCGTTCTCTTGCTGAATCAGTTAAAAGAACTGTTCTTCGGTGAAAGGTGTTCTTTCATTAAATCTGTTCCCTGTTCTTTTGCTTTAATTAAGTTCTGAGCTAGGGTCAAAGTTGTAGACTTGGAGTCAGAAGCAAGGCCGTACTTAGACGGGGGGGGGCAAGGGCGGATTAAAGGGGGGGCGTAGGGGGCGACCGCCCCCCCCGAGAAAAAAGAAATTAATGTAAATGATCCTATTTTTTCTTCCAAAAATTGGATGTATATGTCAATCCTCTAACTTACCGCCCCCCCCCCGACAAAAATGCATTAATCCGCCACTGAGGGGGTCCTATGAGTTCGGACGCCGCTCCCCCGAACTTATTACATTATATGTACATGGTGTATTTATACAGGGACGTAGCCAGAAATTTTTTTCTATGTGGGGATGGTAAGGGGCATGGGCGCCGGCAGCATAGGGCAAGGGGGGCAATGCCCCGCCCCCTGGATTTTTGTATGCAGTGTTATCCTTTGCTTTTTTGCTCTTTCCAACATGGTAACTATACGTTGAAGTAGTCTTTGCCCCCCCCCCTTGAGTAGTCTTTGCCCCCCCTGGGAAATATTCTGCCGGCGCCCATGGTGAGGGGTATGAAATGCAGTGATGTATAAATGCAGTGATGTATAAATGTTTGTGCAGTAATAAAAAAAATTTAATCTTGCTAAATTAGACAGAAATTGGGTGTGGGGGATATATCCGGAAAATTTTATCCCGATATACGATGCTCCCCGACTCCGAAATTATTTTCTAGGTATGGCCCTGGTCGGAAGCCATGTAATTTTATATCCCAAAGTCGTATTCATTTTCTTAAATCGTAGTCGAAGCAATCGACATATTTATATACGCGTATTATTTTTAATCTGGAGCCTGATACTTACAGCTTTTTAAACGGAGTCTTTAATTTTTAAGCTGGAGCATGTACTTTTTTTACCCTTTAAGGCGCAACCATTTCCCAATGCTGAAAAAAGGGCGGCCGTTGCCATCGCTCGACTTAACTACTAGCAAGAGGGCGGACGATCGAAACGTTCATCGCGTGCCACAGATCTAGAGACCCTTTTTTTGACGACAGCTGCCATTAAAATATTTTTACAAAAAATTACTGTTAACATACTTGATTGAAGAAAGCCAGAATGTTGGTTGCAAAGTTTTTTTAAACATTTTACAATTGTTGTTGTTGTTGTTGCTAATGCCCTCTGGCAACCCGCGGGGCGGTGCCAGATCCCTCAAATAGGCAGTCGATGGGCGGAAGGGGCTGCTTCCATTTTAATGAGCCCCAGAGGGAGGAACTCCGACTCAGCTTGGGGTCCCCTAATTTTGAACCAATTCCAGAGGAGGGACCCACCCCCTGAAATTGGCACCCCCAGAGGTATCGTTTAACAATTTGGAGGACATTGAAGCCACGACGGATTTTACGTGCTCCAGCTCCCATTAGGGCACACGGTCCCACAGCAGTCGAGCCGAGAGGAAGTTGACCCTCCCAAACACTGGCCAATCCGGATGCTGCTTCACTTTTCGTGTTCTTATGGCAACGGAGTTTAGTGCCCAGACCACTGCGGGTTTTACAATTGTACTAAAGTATAGTACATGTTAAAAAGACGTATATTTTCATTTTTAAATTGAATAAAATAGTCATAATAAAGCTACCATAAATCAAAGAACCTGTTCTCAAAAGAACAGGAAAAAGAACTGTTCTTTAAAAAAGAACGGGAACGGTGAACAACTGTTCTTTGAAAATAACGGTTTTCCCCACCTCTAATCCAAACTGCCCTCTTTGTGGTACTGGCGAGCCAATGAATCGAGCCTTCATCGTTGCATGTCACTCCTAGGGAATGCATTCCCGCACTGTTTTTCTCTTCGCGGGATTGAGATTTGTTGATATTTTATTCAACTAAAAATTGATTTCGATAGAGAAAAGTAGGAAAAAGTAAGATTGTAAGTTCTATGAAGTTTAACAATAATGCTTTATCATATTTGATAATTAATGCAATACCTTACATAAATATGAAAATTATAGTCATGATATTCATAATAATATGTAGTGTTATTCTTAGTTGCTAAAAAAGAAAAATGTAAAAAAGACAACGTAAAGAGGCACTCGTCTTCTTAGTCTTGATCTAATTTTGATAGAGAATATAAAAGCGCTTTCCAAAAGACTTTTTTTCATTGTACGAAACCTGAGGGAGCCATACATTTTTTAGGGGTTAACTAAAGATCACCTTTTCAAGATATCACTAGCATGGGTGGCCATATGGTTGTTTACATAGAACTTATAAGTCAATAGTCCTGCACCAAAAAGATACAATATTTAGTGTTGCAGCACTTCTGCAATATACCAGTACGTAAATCATAACAATATGGAAGCTGGGGGAAGGGGGGGGGGGTTAAGGCGCCTACCTGCCAATATGTAAGAGTGCCCATGATCGCTGGTTCTTATTGTTCATCTTATGCAAAAAAAATTTTAGCAAATTGATGATCGGGAAAGAGGCGTGAAATTGTAATAAAAATAATTTATTTTTCAGTTTCAATCCCGCGAAATTAAAGCAGTAATCCCGCGGGATTAGACCCGCAAATATTTGTGCGGGATCCCGCAGGATCCCGTTCCCGCGGGATCGGGATTGCATTCCCTAGTCACTCCATGGCGACTCTGAAACGGCGTTGTATTGGAAAGCGAGATAACTTTTGAGGTAATGACTTCGGTCAATCTTTGTATCAGCTCTCATCTTTTTTTTTTTTTTTTTTTTTTTTTTTGTCTTCAATTTTTTTTTTTTCTTGATATTCTACTTTTCCTTGTATTGCCTATGCCATTGGGAAACAAAAAACGTCACCTGTTGCAAAGATTTCAGTATTTTTGAAGAGTAAAACAATCATTATTCGCAAATGAGTAGCTGTCATTGAACCTTTTTTCCCTTTTAATCCTTTAGCTGTGTGAATAATCAAAATGAAACTGAAGCATAATACCGCCACGGTCGTCTCGTTATCCATTCAATAGTCCGAAAGTTTTTAAGCTCGAAACAGTAAAACATATGCCTAGCTTTGTAAACTATATAAATATATACATTTTGCCATGCAAGTCTACGTTTCATAATTCGTTAGGTTATTGGTTGTTATACAATGCAGCATTTGAAGATATTCTGGAATTTTTCATACTGCTGAAAGAATTTGATTTTTTAAAATTATAATCTTAAACGTAACGTCTAGCGGAAGGGGATTCATTTAACCTCTCCTTAAAAAATCATGAGTTCATATTATGCATGCGACGTCCCGATTTCACTAAAATTATCTGGAGGCCTATTTTTCTCTCCTACTTATATTCCAAATAAATTTTTTACTTCTGACATTTGACATTGCACCCAATCATCATTCGTTACACCTCAAATTCGATTTTGGATCATTCATTCATTCATTCATTTATTTTTGTTACCAAATTTGCGAACCGCGTCACCTGCTCCTGAAAGACACGAACCATCACTGTTAAGTACGTGAAAAAAAAAAAAAAAAGATTGTTGTTTATTTATTTTACCTCAGGATCCCACAGCTGTTCCTCCATTAAACCTGTGAAGGAAGGGAACACGGAATACAGGACAAAATCTGGCAAGCCATTTGGTGAATCTTCTTCGTTTAGGTAGGACGTAGTAAGACAGCCTTCGGGTAAAGTAAGAGGACCTGAAAAGTTTTCAGTACCGTATATTAACTTCATAAGATTTCTGAGAGTAAGAAAGTTGAGATTTTTTAAATATCTCTAGTCAGTGCCGCAACGAAAGTTTATGTCTCCCTGCGCTAAATTTAATTTTGGCGTCCCCCCCTCCCCCGTCTTCTCAACACGGCGCCCAGCCTTAACTTTGACGCTCCAGGGCACATGCCCCACTAGCTTTCTCTACTTGTAGACCTGTCTGTAGTAATCCATTGGTGAATTCTGTATAATCGCAAGAAGGTATATATTGTTTAATCTCCCTCAAGTTATTTTTAATCAATTGTTCAAGAATTACTTAAATACAATGCTGCTTGGTAGATAACTCCAGGCTCGTTAGAATACTTCTTACCAACTCAGTGATTAAGACATTGAGTTAGAAATTAAAGTTCAATTTACCTGGGATGAAAAATTTACATGAATGCAACAGCCCTAAGAACATGCGTTCCATTCCATTCGACAATATTTTATCAAGTGCTTGCTCCAAGAAAGGGTAATAAAATTCTTTACATGTAACGTATAGCGTATGACAGATGCGAGGTATAATAAAAAAGAAGAATGGGCAAAACCCGGTGAAAATTCTACATTTTTTATTTTACAGATGTATTCATTCGACGACTATGACATAATAACTGAAAGAGGAATATTATTAACTCACATAATGCAATTCGATGAAGTATAAAAGTAGCAGATAAAAAAGGATTGAAATAAAAATACATGTGATCAACAGCACAATCCCCTTTCCTGAATCCAAGTTTAAGATTCTTATTAAACATTTTCAAGGGACCCATCGAAAATAGCTATAATTGTGAGCATATGCCCTATTTGCCCATGCATGTCTCCAGCAATTCTAAACCTCATTTCATTGGATTTCTGCGAAAATGATAAAACTTTTGAAATAGTCTATATTTTTACCTTATTTAATAATCCAGCAATATCTGCAAAATGTTTCGTTAGAAACATACTTATTTGAATTCCATGTTGTTCCTTCCTAGTTATGATAAAATTAGTTAGCTTACAGGTAAATAATATTTTGATTAACTAATATTTCACGGTACATTATAGAAGTTTCAAGAAACGACTTTTACTTTTAAATCCTCCACTCCCATTTTAAATTAAACGTAAAAGGACTGGCAGTTCGTTGTGTTTATTATATTTTTTCTGTTTTTGAAGAATCTGGCTGGTAACTTTACGTTTAATTGAATTTTCTTTTTAATAATTTTTATTTTGCTATCTTTCGAATCGAATCCTTGTGCTGTAAAGGGACCAATGATCTCATTCCCTCGATACTATTTTACTTGCTTTATTGTGGCAAAAGATTGAACTGAACACGCTTAAAAAAAGAACAAAAATCACTCCTTAGGAGTTGAAATCGAGGCAAACTTGTCCCGGTCGGAGTCCGCCTACTAAACTTATATTTCTGTACTAGAATTATTTTGTGAGTGAGAATTGCAATGTATATTTGGCCTTGGAATTTTAGAAAGTTAAAACATTTTTTTAACTGAAAATCACAAATTTAGGGAGAAAAAGAACATTTTTTTAAAAAACGCGGCAAGAAATAAGCTTAATTTTCAGATTACTTTGTTGCATGTCTGCTGCTTTTAAACTCCACAAGTTAGAAAGCTACGGCACACAGGATGCGCGATAGTTACCAAGGATTTTTCTCCGTAAATTTTGAACATACAGCAATATATTTACAAAATTATTATAAAATTAAATAGCAATAATCTTTTTTTTTACTACAGAACTAATATTTCATAATTTTGCCGTTATTCGCCTAAAGTTTTCCGAGGAAACGCATAAGTCGTGTGCCTTAGGTTTATAGTAATTAAGTCGTAGAACATCAGTTCTGTTCAATGGATGTCCTCTCAGGAAGGTCAAACATACATTGCATTTGTCAATAAAATAATTCTAGTACAGGAATGTCTGTTTCGTAGGTGTCAGAATAAAAATGGCATTTTTTTTAACCTTAATGTTTTGCTTGTTATGACAGCTTGTCTATTTAGAGAGTATAACCCTCCGCTTTTACTCTTCAAATAAAAGAACTACCAGCTCATTATTTAAATTTCAAAGGTTTTCATATTAAATAATCGCTTTCAGTCTGAAGCCATACACTAAAATTAATTGCAAGGAACTAAATTTGCAAACAACCTGTTCTGTTGTGTATGTAAGCCATGATATTCTTCGTGGATGTTATCTGGTCTGGAAAGGAGTCTGTTACCGAACTTACGTCGTAAAACAGCATGGCTCCAATGTGATCGTGCAGGTTCAGTCCAACAGGAAGATCAGCAACGAGTGGTATCTAAACAAAAAGTAATAGTTCTACAAATGATAGTCTCACTCCAAAAAATGCTTTATGCATTTGTGATTCAACTAAACAAGATATATACATCATGCCGGTAACATTGATTACAAAACTCTCTCTAACAGGAATTTTACTTAATAAATGTATTACTGCTTTATGCATTGTTAACTTGTTCACTCTTACTGTGTTATGTCGATATTCAGAGTTCGATAAAACCCGAGCGCATTTTGGCCTAGGCGACTAAAAAGTATCTCTTAGCTTAGCGATTAGCCTTTTTAATTAATATAATTCAGTAGATATGTGACTCTTAAAAATTTTTGCTTGCTGCTAAGATTTTACAATTTTTGTCAATCCTTGTCTATGATCCCCCTTTTGTGTCCATCGTTGCTTCCTAGAGTGGATATCTGTTGCCCCCGCTTAACTCAAATGCTTGACCAAGGCGGGGAATTAAAAGACCCTTCCTTGGAAGGGGGAAAAAAATGATCACTCTTTCCGCGTCTTTACGTCAATAAGATAGTAAATAGTTAAAGCAAACAAACAGGGTGCTCATAATTTTTTGTAAAGACTTTTCCTTTGTCAAGCTAAATTTCAAGCCCAGTGATGTAATGGGTAGCACATTGTACTGCCGTGTCGCAGTATGGGGCTTTAATTTCGGACTGGGGAAGGTTGTCACAGCTTTTCATACCTTGAGTGGTTAATAAAATGAGGACCAAGCTTGCTTGGGGACAAAGCACTGAAGACTTCACGTCAGGCTGTCTATTTGGTCAGGGCCAGTGGCGCCTTGTGGGTTATTTAAATGGAGGTTCATAAAACAAATTTCGAAAATTAAATATGCAGATACGACGCACTTCACAAATTAAAATATATTTGCGGTTCCGGGTTACAGTTAAAGGAAAACAATACACTCAACTGAAAGAAAACAAGTAATATTTTGTCCTACATTTCGTCACAAATCCCCAAGATAAATTTTAGCAGAGTTATTGTCTTGATTCATTTTATTTCAATTTTTTCCAAAGGATAATATTGAAAAAAGTCATTTCTGTAGCTCCGAAATACTTATTTTACTCCCATCTTAATTATTTACACTAGTTTGTAAAAAATATTATACTAAAAAATGATAGAAATAAAGAAAATTAAATAAAATTGATTAACTAACCGAACGTGACAAACCAAGGGAAAATACGGAAGGGATAACTACAAAAAAAGAAAAAAGAAAAAAAGAAAGAAAAGAAAAGAAAATCGCCCGTGTGCAGTATGCACACCGAAAATGGGCGAACAGAATGATTTCAGCAGCGCCGTACTTCTTGCCAGTTCTCTCCACTTCTGTTCTCAGAGAGCGGTTCAGAAGGGAATTTTTCCGTTCGCACGTGCGATCGATTAAAGACTGTGCTTTAGTAGCCTACACTATAGTGCGTTAGCTATAATAAGCATATTTAATAATAGTGGGGGAGGGGGAGAGTAAAACTCACGTTTTAAATTCCCAAAAATCTAGAAGTGTGCTTAATATATTTTTTTTATTTAATTTGTTTATGTGTTTACTCTTTAGTTTTTCCTTTGGGGTTTCATGTGCTCAAATAGAGGAGCCGCCACTGGCCAGGGCATGTGCTTCCGCACCGTGTGCCCATGGTCGCAAAGACGTGGATGGAACCTTGGCCCCAGGTGGGCTGCTGTAAAACTGAGTTTAGTTTTTACAAGTTAAATTTAACTGAATAAAAAATAAAACCTTTTCTAGCATAAATTTGGAATAGGATATAATTATCGTCTGCATTATAAAATTGTTCTTTGCTTAAAAATGTCGGTGGAAAATAACAACGATCTGAAGATATATTTTTGCACTTTACGAAGAAAGATAGTTTTATTCGATTATTTAAAAAAGAAAAAAAAATGTGGAAATTAGGATTTTAGAATAGCTATACGTAATATACATAGCATAATCAATAAATAGAGAAAGAATCGTGAAAGTTAGCATTTGAGAGGGAGAAAGTAAAAAATGCATACTCAACAAAATTTCTCTTAACTTGAATTAGGTCTTGAGTCCCATCTCATGTTTTACATGTTTTATAAGAAAATTGAACCCCTGAAAAAACTACCGCAGAATCTTTAAACATCTGTACATGTAAACAGAATTCATAAAATCTTATTTAAAGCTAATTAAAACAAAAAGCAGGATGCTCACCGTCTAATGCCAAAACATGTTAATCAGCGCAAGGCTATGTGCAAATTGCTCTGTGAAAATTATTTGGCAGGTGGAAAATGGAAATATGTAGTTACAATTGATGAGGCTTGAATATAGTTATCTGAGTGCAATAGAAAAAGATCGAAAAAGAGACAGAGAGAAAACATAAACTGTTGATTCAGAGAAAAGAAGGAACGTTTTGATAAAGATTTAGTGGTTATAACTGGATTCTTTTATAACATAAAACTAGGGATCGACCGATAGTATCGGCAACCGATAGTATCGGCGCCGATACCTCCAATTTTTTTAGGTATCGGTATCGGTTGTTTCGATTCTAAAAGTATCGGGAAAGTATCGGTTTCTGTTGCTTTCATCCATTTTCACCGATACTTTTCAACCGATACTTCGCTTTTCAGAAGAAACAACGCAGGCGCAACACCATTCTAGAATCTTTATTTTGGTAATGAGATGAGAGGCGTCGTTTCATTGGCACATTTGTTTGTGCGAGTGTTTTCGAACTGTGTTTTTTTTATTTTTTTTTATTCTAACCATCGCTAAATGTATGTCGTATCACCATGTGTGGTCGAAATAATGGACGAAGAATCGTTAGATGATAGTTTAACAGGACAATCGTCTATTCTTCTAAATCATTTTGAATTGGTGCCCAACACTAAATACGCTATCTGCAAGGATTGCAAAAAACAAATGTCGAGAGGTAGGCTATAATTTTATTCCAGTTTTATGAAAGTTTATTTTCTCACTGTGTTGACTCGAAAAAAAAGTCATTCATATATTTATGCACACAATTGAATCTCCTCTATAACGAACTCGCTCGGTTCCAGTTAAAAAATTCTCTAAAGAGAAAATTTTGTTGTACAGAGATTTTTGCAGTTATTTCAGCAAATATTACAAACTTTTTAGTTAATTCGATGTTTACGAGTATTAAATTATGACTTTCAATTAAAAATAAATTGGTATTTATTATAAATTTGTTAAACTTAGGGGTTTCTTACTTTTTATTGTATGAATTAAATGTTCAAAAGTAAAGACAATCCACGAATTTAGAGAATAAAATATGTAATGCACTTACGTTTATTTTACTTCAAAATTCCGTTATTTTTTATTGTTTTGCATTCTGTGATTTTAAATTTTCATAAAAATATTCACATTTTAAAAGTCCGCTGAAAATAGAGTGAGGCACATTTTCTTCCATTTGGAAACCTCTTTTTAATGGTTTTGAAAGGTTGAAGCATTAAAGTTTGATGTGGTATTGGTCGTGAAGCGGAGGGCCTTATTATTATATGTGCAAATTGGGACTTTGCCCAGGGACCCCGACTTGAAAGGGCCCCCAATTTTAAATGTTTTTTTCTGAAATATTCTTTTTTATATCAAAATTTTATGAAAAATATAACAAATTTCATAGTTTGGGGCCCCCAAATCTATCAATGCCCGCTGCCCCAGTTGGTCATAACCGGGCACTGGTAAAGTGTCTTCATTGTCGGAGTCAGTTTCACTTTCCTGGCCTCCATTTTTACTATCTGTTACTCTTCCACTAAGTGGTCTGTTCAAAAATTTAAATTTTCTTCAAAACTAACAAAAAAAAATTCAAAGGTAAATCTGAAATATTCACTATGGGAAGATAATCTCTTCGTTATATGGAGATTGTTTATAGTGTCATTTAAGCCTTAAAGTTACGTTTCCATGAAAAATTTCGTTATAGGGAGATTCTGTTGTATATATAGGCTTTTGATATTGTTGGAGAATGTCTAGCTCTTGATACAGATTTCACGCTTAAGAGACATGTTTTAAATTTTTATTTTAAGAAATTGGTGCAAGGACATCTGATTCGGCTTGGGTATGATATAGAATTGATGGGGTAGACGGTCCTGACACCGTTTAATATTTCAGGGGATGACCCCCTTTAAAGTGTTAAAGCAGGTATGGGCAACTTTTGAAAAGTTGTGGGCCAAACTTTAGGATATTAGAAAAGTCGCGGGCCAAACTTGCGGTTTTTAGTGAAGTGGCGGGCCGTATAATTGATATTTATATGAGATATTGAATCGTTTATACGGAGTTTTCAAATGTTCCACGGGCCGGCGGTTGCCCATATGTGTGTTAAAGTGTAATATTTCAGCCTTCGAAATACGTTTGAGGATTTGTTTCTATTTAGCTTATAGAACTTCAGATACAGGCATTTTAATATTAGTCAGCCGAAAATATTTGAAACCGAAAGTAGCATTCTGCTATCCGAAGTGAATCGTATTTCTGCGCATGCAAACGGGGATAGGGTTTGAACTGAATGACGTTTGTCGGACATACCCCCCCCCATGGTGCCCCTCTGCAAACGTAAAAAAAAAGGCTCTAGATCAGTGGTTCCCAAACTATGGGCCGCGACCCATTGTTGGGTCACGGGATCAATTTCGGTGGATCGAAAAGGGTGGGAAAAATTAAATTTTAGTATTTTATATATATAGTAAACTATATTATTTTATATAGCCTATATTGGTTATCGTTATGTAGTAGTGGGTCGCAAAAAAAAAAAAAAAAAAAAAAAAAAACTAGTTGAAGGATTTTTGAAGCGAAGGACAAAAAAGTTTGGGAACCACTGTTCTAGATCAATATTTTCTCAGTTTTAGTTCGAAATGGCCCCCCTTTCGACGATGGCACCCAGACCTTGCTTACCGTGCCACGCTGCCCCTGCTCAGAGCTTAGAATTAAAACAGATAAAATTTGTTCATATCAATCACAGAAAAACATGTTAACAATGATCATAAAAACAAAAACACTGAAGATCAATTTCATTAAATATGGATACTTTAAGTAGCAACTTTTTTTTTAAGACTTGAAAATTGAATTTAGTTTATTATTTTGGGATTTTTCTTCAACCTTCATTTAATCTCGTCATTTTTAAGCATCTTTTATTTAGACCCTCCAAGGCGTAGCTTGAAAACGAGCAAAAATATTTTTCTTCATATTGTAGCTGTTTCAATGACAAAATTAATGATACTAAAATTATAAACGAAACCTATATGTAAAAACAATTTATTCCTTTTTTGTGTCGCAAAGAAGTTAACTTTTTGGCAGTGACTTGAAAACTGGCGACACACGTGAACATTAATTATGTTGGTCCAGAAGTTAAATGATTCATTTTTTAAACATTACAAAATATCAAAAGTACGAATTATCAAACATTTAATGATTTTATTATCTATCAGATTAATGAGAGAGCGCAGGATTTGTGTATCATTCTGTTTTGAGAAGTGTAATAATTATCAATATCATCTAATAATTATTTGTATTGTTAATTTAAAAAGTTAAAGCTCTATTAGTATAATAAGTAATACTAATTATTATTTAGTTTATTTCAAATTTTGGGGTAAAAAACATATTTCTTGTGAATAGTATTTAGTTTATATGTAAGGAAAACACAGGAATAATCGGTGTGTACCTGTTCTTCGTACGGAAAAGATCAAATACATGGATCATCCGGATTAAATATGACTTAACCCTGTCCGGAGAATCAAAATATTCGGAGTTTCAAAAAGAACTTAAAAATTATCATATGAGTTCATATTAAACAGAAATCTTTCTAAAACATTTAATAATTCACTTAGTTGTTAAATATTGGAGCAGATAAATAAAACCAACAATTAATGTGAACTTATTATGCATTTTAAGGGAAGAATTTACATACGTATTTAATGAACAATATCTAAATACATATGTACTTACATAATACTGTACAGTTTATACATTATCACAATTTAATGCAGTTTAAGTAATCTAAAAAATATTTTCATTTGTGAAAGAATTATAATTAAAGACAAAAAACCCGCGATTGAAAGAAATAGCACTCTCAAGTGCTAAAAAAGTGACTCGACGCGCTCGCGTAGACAAAAAACCAGTGATTGAAAGAAATCTCATGTGCTAAAAATCTAAATAAAAATTGCAAGCTTTGAAGTTGAATAAATTCCATGTGTTTAATTTTGTAAGCACAAAATCGAGGCATGAGCCGAACCATAAACAAAGACACATTTAGTAAGAGCAAGCATGAAGCTGTTTTGGGCCTAATATGGAAACCTTTTATCTGGCTTATGGCAACAATTAGGCGACAAAATAGAGGCTGAGAAAAACTGATTTAAATATTTGCACCAGTCGGCACTGGAAATGAAATGGATTATCTTATTAATATACCCTTTAACACCCCCCCCGTGTTTGTGTTCTGTCAAGCCTAAATGAGGGGCATCTACTTATAAGGGGGGGGCTTGGGCGGAGGACTTTTTAAGGGACTCTAACGCATATTCACGTAACATCTGGAGAAAATCGCCCAAAACTCTAGACCACTACATCGACAGACACGCGATGAGAAAGAATTCCGAATCTGCACACTATAAGACGCTTCCCAGAGCTCAACTTTTTATAAATTCGCCCATTCGTCGGCATGATTGAATAGAAAAGAAAGACTAGAACTACTATAAATTCACATTTCAATGTATCCACTGCTTTTTTTATTAATGCTTTCTACTGGGATCAAATTTCATCATTCTGTTATTCATTTTAACGAGAACTACACTCTCGTACAAAAACTGCCCAACAGATGTAGGTTTAAATGACATTAAATTATGTAAAGTATCGGTATCAGTTAAGTATCGGTATCGGCCGATACCATAACTTAAAAGTATCGGTATCGGCTATTTCTGAAAATGAATTTATAGGTAAAGTATCGGTATCGGTCATCGGCGAAAATGTGGTATCGGTCGATCCCTACATAAAACTAAAAGTAAGGAAAACAGAAAAAATAACTTGGATTACTATCAGAAATATATTTTAACACCTGCTTTCATGGAATACATGCCAAAACTTTATTTGATCAATCTTCACTATGTTAAGTTCATAGGGATAATGGTACCAGCTGTACCCCTAAATCAACCGAACTGCTTTTTGTTTTGTTTTGTTTTTAAATGAGAGATGAAACCGACATTGAGTCTATATACCATTTAAATGAATTCCACCCAAGTCCCCTCCCGTGTTGCCGTCGGATTTATGCGCATTTGCACTGTTAAAGGAAGTTCCTCACATAAGAGGCGTCCTAAAATATTAGATGGTCTTTGGAAGATTGTGGTGGAAGAACGGAACAATATCAACCTTAATATTTTAAGAAAAGCTCTTGGAAACCAAGAAGTATGAGGGTTGCCTTTTAACTCTTTTCTTCTACAAAAAGTAGGAAGAAAAAGAGTGTACAAAGAGTGGGAACAAGCTATTTTATTGTTTTTCAAAATATTTGCCTTTAAGATTTATACACTTTTCCACCCGTTCAAACCAATTCTTGAAACAGTTTTTTCACTCTGAAGTTTGTATCTCAGAAATGGTTTTGGAAGGCATCCACAGATTCTTGAAGTGATGGAAATTGCTGCCCATGCATTTTTTGTTTGACATACGGAAACAAGAGAAAGTCGTTAGGCGACAAGTCAGGAGAATATGGACATTTTTTTAATTTTATTTACGCATATAATGTGATATATATGTGATGTGATAAATGTTATTTACGCATCACATTAAAATTAAAAATGCTGACGGTATAGTGATTAGGAATTATCCACAGTATATAGTAATCATTCTGTAGAATGAATTGCTTATTATTAGAGATCCTGAATTTTCGCAAACAACGAACAGAAATTGAGCAGGAAAAAAAAAACAGAAATGCAGTTTTGAAATTTCGTTAAAATTTGCATAAATTACTTATAAAACAATTTTGATACTTACATATTATCCCGGCGGTCCACCACGACGAGCGATTTTTCGCTAAGATAAATGCCAGACACATGAAATTACTGATGGTTTAGAATACGATTGACACCAGTTTGCCAGCACATTTGACGAAAAAATAGTTTGGCGGAAATGTGACCGCCGGGATAATACGTAAGGGACACAATTTTTTACACTTAAAATTTACATTCAATGTTAATAAAAAACTGCTCCAGCAAAAGTTGGAAACAAGCATTTATTAGCTCACGATATGTCATTAACATTGGAATCTTTATTCCAATTTATTGATTGTAACATTAGGCGAAGGAAGTGTAGGGTAGTTGGGGCAAAGATCCGCATGGGACAAAAATCCGAATGAATTTTTTTGTATTATTTAGAAATCTAAATTAGCCACACTGATTTTTTCACAAGTTCCATAGATGGGACTGGTTTTGCAAACAAAGAATCACGGAGGTGCGATTGTCAGTTTTCATGCTCCGAGGTAAATTACTTTTATGCATATTTTGATTTTTAAAAATTTTTAAACTTATTTTTTACAGATTTATGTTTTAAGGGTTTTTTTTGTGTGTAAAGCTAACTTAATAATGATCTCATTACTTTATGTTTCAAGTGATACAGCTTTTGACCAAAACTGCTGGAAAGCAGCTTTCATATCTTCATTAAATGGGCCAAGAATCCGCATGTACGATAGAGTAAAGATCTGAATGCGAATCTTGCCTCTAATGCTTTGGGGTTTTTATTTTCATTTGTTTGATATTTGCATGTTGTGTCAAGTCCCGAACCTTCCAATAACCATTCTATTGTGCTAAGTTCTGGGCCTTCTAATGATGATGTCCATCAGGGCCAGAAAAATCCCTCCCCGACATTTCTGGGACATGTAAAAGTTTCAGCCAGCCATGTATTTTATTTTATTTTTGGCCACTGATTCATTTTGTGATTGCAACATTTACGTTCACATCAGTTCCTTTTAACAATATGGTAAGCTTTTCTACACCCTTAGACATTTGAGTGCCTTTCAGTTCTTTCACAGCCAACTGTCTTCCCCGTGTTTTGTAAGTTTCTCTAATTAAATTTAACTGACTGTGATTTTTTTTTTCTTTTTGTCCATGTGTTTTTGTTAAACTAAGTATACAATACATACTTTAGATTGTTATCATATTAAATCAAAATTTTCCATGCAATTAATAGCAAAGAAAAAAAATTCATTATGCTCCACCAGTTTTTGCTGACAGAAGTCAACCTCACAACCTGACAAATAATAATTCTGCAGCAAAGACAGCTTAGCAAAGTGGGTTTCATTTTGAGTTTTATGCCATGTCCACCACAGCGGATCTTTATCCCATTAGATGTAGCCAAGATCCGAAAATATCAAAGTCTGTAAAAGTCACTCCCAGTTTTTATGTATTATAATTTGGATAAAAGTAATCATTTAAGATGACAGGTAAAGGTCTAAGCTATATTCTAATAAAAAGGTCAGGTTCATAACTTGTTGCAATTTTTCAGAAACGAGCTATAATCCAAAACTGGGGACCTTTGCCCCAACATACCCTATGCACCCATCAATTAGCTCATTTTGAGGAAGTGCTCTGAGGAAAGCACTTTTTGAAACGCTTTAAACCAATATAATTTTATATGGTCATACTTGTAGTCGCAGATTTGCAAAATAATTGACCAATGTGAAACCAGGTTTCATTTATTGTATTTAACTTCCTGTGCAAAGAAAGTTTATTGAAAGTTTTTTCAGGTGTGGATTTTAGCTCTGTGTTTAGATTAAGGTGACCATACGTCCTCGAAATTTGAGAACAGTCCCCAAATATAGATCTTTTTTTCATTTTGTCCTCAAAAATACTTTGACTTCTTGGGGACGCGAAAAGTCCCCAAATTTAAAGATTTGTACTTTTCTCCTGAAAGTTTCCGTTTAGTTTCTTTCTTTCAGAAAAACTGAAAAAAAAAAATAAAACAACTAAAAGCGCTTCTACTCAGAGAAACAATGAAATTCGATCTCTGAAACGTTTGTTGTAATTTTGTAGGTATCGAGACAGACATTCAATAAAGTATTCGAATATGAGAAAAAATTTTGTTTTGTTAATGATTAATCACTTTTCATGAAGAATCGTGCTTTAAATATGAAATTGACGTACGAAATTTTTCTTGCACTCGAATACTTTTTTTAGAGGATGTACAAAGTTTCATGAAAAATTATCACAAAATGAGCCAATGTAAAAAGCAATGTCTTCTGAAAAATACAAATACTATGCCAAGAGTTAAATTTTGAATAAATTGCAATATTTCAACATGATGTTCCTTTCATATTTCTGGTTTAAATAAATATTTATAAATGAATGAAATACCTCCATTAATTTATTAGAAATAAGAATACACAATTGATATAAAAAGCTATTAGAGTTCATTTTTAAGTATCAAAGTCAGTCAAGATTTAAAGTATGGGTATACTGGTATACATCGTAATATGTTGTGTCCTCGAATAAGTCCCCAAAAATATTTTCTAGTGTCCCCAAGTTTTCCTTGGATTCGAGGACAATGCTTGATTTGTCCCCGAAAGACTGTTTAGAAGTATGGTCACCTTAGTTTAGATCCAAATCTCCTGATTTTGTTGTTCAAGAACTGCTTTTAAGCCGTCTAATTTTTTGCACAAGTAGTGAGCAAATGGGTAACTTGAATCTTCTAATTCCTTAATTCATTTCATCGATTTTGGGTACAGCTCAGATATGAAGCTTATTTGAATCTTGAGTGAACGTTTGAAAGATTCTTTAACGTAATTTCCTTTTTTTTTTTTTTCTTTCTTTTTTTTTTAAATAAGAAAAGCTATATTTTGCACTTATCCACAAAAATAACAAATTTGCGCCTATTCACAGATTGCTTATATTTCGCATTCGTTCGCGATTATAAGAAAGTTTCGCATAAATTAGCGTCTATTTCATGAAAATAAAATTTCCGTACCCTTAATTATAGTTAAACTTCCCATATAAAAAACACCCTATAGCTGAAACGAGAGAACAAAAAGGCTCCAACTTTGGAATGTGGACTGTACGCGAAATGCAATAGGAAATTTTTTAAGTAGTTCAAAAAATATCCTCTAGGTGGAGCTTTGCAAGGAAAAAACAGCAAACATTGCAATGTAAATGGCTAACTCGAAATATGCAAACAATATCAACATTTATTTAATAGTTTTTGAACATTTATTAAGTAATTTGAGTCTTTTCTTGATGTAATTTAACCGGTTTTCCATGCAAAGTGCTCCGTAGTAAGTGGACATTTTAAACTAAATTTTTTGAAAAACTTTCTTGATCTCCATGCTTTACAAAAGAAGGGAATAAAAGTTGCTTTACCGAATGTTTTTTCAGCTCATGTAGGGGGCCGATACCGGACAACATAAGCAGTTTCGGAGTATTGATGGCTCCTGCAGACACAATGACTTCTTTTCTGGCTTTAACTTGGTAAAGGTGACCTTCATAGTCAACCTGAACGCCAACTGCACGTTTTTTCCGAATGAGTATCTGCAACAATATTGATTAGTTCTTAACAAGATTATAAGAATCAAAATATTTTTTAAATTAATTGTGTGTTTCTCTTAGATACGAGTAAAAGACTTTGGGTAATCAAGCTTTAGAATGTTGGTTTCACGATTGAGATTTGTCACTTTTACTTGAGCACTGCGATATTTCCAAAAATAAACGTGGTAACCCCCCCCCCCCTTCAAATTTGGCTATTCAAATATGAACGAAATCTTCAACTCAAACAAACCGTAAAGTTTTGTGAGGCTTTTGAGGACAAAATAATTTTTTGTAATCAATACTCAAACAAGCAGCAAAAAAAAAAAAAAAAATTTCATTTGCAGATACTTATAAGTAGTTTTAAAAAAATAATATTTAGATAGCTCTATAAATTCTACAAAATGGTTTCGTAAATTATTAACGAAGATCAAATTAGTTTTCTTTTAAGAATGAAAACTAGCATCATTCAGTTTCTTGAAAAAAAAATCAAATAGATCTTTTAATGAAAAAAAAAATTATTTCTGGGTATGCGGATACTTAGTTAGGCTTTTACTTAGAAGTCCTTTTACAACCCACACGAATAAAACAAACTTTGTTGTTTTTCCAATGTACACTCTTTGAGTATTCTTTCAATCTAAAATTTTGCATAAAAAATCGTAGATCAATAGTTTCCCAGCCCAG
Organism: Cheiracanthium punctorium; assembly: GCA_038373885.1. NCBI lineage: Eukaryota > Metazoa > Arthropoda > Arachnida > Araneae > Cheiracanthiidae > Cheiracanthium > Cheiracanthium punctorium. Next base: position 33,731 of record JAWZYV010013835.1, on the reverse strand, counting down.
TAGTTAAGGCATCGGAACGGCAACCGGACAGTTGAGAGTTTAACTACTGACCACTCGTGTAACATGCGGTATGTGCACTCGCTGAATCCGTGGTTCTTGAACTCTTCACGGGGGTCGCTAGCAGTTCCCAAGGGATACCAGTATTCAAAAGTCCTCTGCCTTCTGTATCTAAATCTAAATTGTGGTTGGAATTTGGAATCCTACAAATCAGAAAACTTACAGGTCGGTAAACTAAATATTAAAAAGGCCGTAGGTCATGCCACTGTGCAATAGGCAAGATAATGTCTGATGTATTAAATATGAGAATACAGAAAAAAAAACGTGTACAGTGAAAATAAATGAAGAAGTTCGACAGCAATCTCATCTAATAATGTCATATATCTAATGAATTCAATTAAAATTCTGTTGTTATGATTTACAAAATGACCTCATCTGGCATCTGACATCGTTTTAAATATAGAACCCCATTTTACATGTTTTGACTCCTTCAAATATGAATGTCTGGATAAATGATCGCTTTTTATATGAAAAGAGTATTACATTTTCCTTCTCTAGTAAAAAAAAGGAAAAAAAAACTGTTCAGACTAAGACAATATTTCCCTTTGTATGCATGCATTCACTGATATTAATTTGATTCCAAGAATTATTCTGATGAGCTCCATAATTTAAGTTTTGCGTCTTTTTGCAATTTTTCATTCGTCATTTCTGACTTGATCTAAATATGTTATTTTTACTGTATAAAAATACATTCAGTGTTGCTTGCCATACTAACTTTTGTTACGGTTGCTTTCTTTACAATATCTAAATTTTTTCTCTTTTCACTGGGTACTAAATATGCTTTGGCCGTTGAGCAACTCTGTCCGTTCCGCACCGAAAACTGCTGAACAGTGTAACCTAAAAAGAAAGTTAGGTGTTAGAGATCTGTAATTTTTTGAGGCATAACTTTCAATATCCATTTGTATATAATTACTAAATATGGGTGTTCATAATTCAAGTTTTGCCATTTAGAGTGGTATGTAATAGTGAAAACGATTGGTCTGAATGCTACCAAATTTGCAAGAAACCTCAGTAAGACCATGGGAGAGAGATTTTCATGGAAAAGTAACCACTAGATTTCGTTCACTAGATGACTACGTCCACTAGTGACGTAATTCAAAACGTCACCACTAGATGACGTTTTACAATGCTACAGTTGCTGATATGCAAATTCTTCCGCCACTCAGTGTAATAAAACATGCGTTTCACAACATCTTCATTGTTCTTCCCACTTCAAAATAATTGTTGTTTACAAAGATCATGCGTTACTCGTGAAACTCTTTTACCAAAAAGGCAATTCTGCAGTTGGGGTTTTGCGTCCAGTGAGGGGAAATTACTTTGTCCAAACTATTTTAAAATTCGTAATTTTAATCACCGTTGAGATCGTATAACACAGGTCCGATAACATATTTAGCTGTATAAAAGGCAAAGACTTAATTTCTTTAAAAAAATTTTACTGAAATGCAGTTTAAAAAAATCGAGAGTGACTCCACTCGACTTTCCGAACATTTGATATTTACCAAGTATATAATTAAACGTCATCCAACTGAAACGGATCCAGTGTTCAGGCACTAGTGCACTTAAAACGATTTGAGTGTATAGGCCGCATTGTATAAGAATACTTTTTGTAGCCCTGTAAAAAACTGTACGGTTTACACTCGCTAAAATTTATGCAGTATGTAAAACAGTAACCTATAATATGTGTTCCTAATTTAATATCAACCGAATGCACCATTTAGACACTAGTTAGTTCACTTTAAATGATTTGCGTTCTTGTGATTGCTAATGATTTGCGTAATAAATAAGAATTACTTTTTGCAAGTCTGTGAACAAACTATCAGCTCTACACACACCAAAATCTATGCAGGTCATGAGACAGTGACCTATAGCATACATACTCAATTTGAGCTTAATCGAAAGCATCCTATAGACACTAGCAAAAATTTCCGTTCATAGGCCATTGAGAACATTCATACGTTGCCCTGCCAAAAAGTCCTATAAACAGCAAAATCTATACATGTTGTGTGACGGTGACCTGTAATTTATATACCCAATTTAAACTTCTTCGAATGCACCATTTAGACACTAGCGCATTTTAGTCATCATTGTGTCCATAGGCCATAATGTATAAGAGTTGTTTTTAGAAATCCCGTGAGCAAACTATCAATTCTACACACACTAAAATCTATACAGATCATGTGACCATGGCCTTTTATAAACAAGTCCAATTTTTTCTCAATCGAATGCACCGTTTAGCTGTTAGCGCACTTTCAAGAATTTCCGTCTATTGACCGTTAAGTAAAAGAAATCTTTTTCGTAGCCCTGTCAAAAAACTATAAGTCCTATACATACCAAAATCAATACCTGTATTGCGACAGGGTCTATAACATATGTACCAAATTTGAGCTCAATTGAATGCACCGTTTAGGAGCTATCGTGTTCACTCACATACACACATACATATATATTTCTCATAAAAATAGCATAAATGAATTAAGACATCAAAACGTGTAAATATACACCAAAATCTCAAAGTCGAATTTTATTATTACAATGTTTTCCTTACATGGTACATGTTCGGCAAGTAAAAATATGTTAAATGTCGCGACCAACGTGAGTAATATGTCTTATTTTAAAATCAAATAGCGGAAAAAAACTTATTCCAGCTGGACATCTCTTTAGCAAAAACAGAAAAAAGCGTATTAAACGCCAGCTAAATAAAACGTCTAAATCGAGACTTTTCAGAGGCGGTTGGTTATCAGGGCTTAATTTCAAGCAGAAAAAGGTGCCGGAGCCCTAATATTCTCTAGAGTTCATGCTCATACTCAGTGGCATGTTGTAAACCCCCACGACACTGAAGTACTGGGAGTCAGTAGTACATTCTATTAAAATAATGTACAGGATATATATTTTTCATTATTTCACAGAACAGTGAAATAAAATGAAATAGTCTGAAATTAGCATAAAGACATCCACGGACTTGGTTATTGGACGATCGTGGACTAGCGGCAGACAAGCGAAATAGCGTCAGCCTCTCAAAGATAAATAAAATAACTTACTCCTCGACCCCTTTTAATGATTAGCTACAAAAGCGTCTTCTAAGCGACGAATCATGATGCAATCTACTACTAACGCATGCGTGCGTAAAACATAATGAAACATTACGACTTACAGCATCATCTCACAGACAAATTTCGTTTAGCAGCCTTTTAAGAATACGTCAATGAACGTCCTGTATGAAAATCCTTGAAGAAATCTAAACAATACACAGTACCAGACCCAAATCTGTAGAGGTCTCAGGTCAGGACTCTCAGACCGGATCGAGGCAGTATGAATCCTGATGGGTCTGTCCGCTAAAATCGGTTTGTGTGTGAAAAGGGGGGAATTCTTAAGTTAATGTACTGGTGGGATCCAGAGCGCAATAGTAATGAGCTTATCTCGGTTTTGCCTAATATGTAAAGATTCACTCTGAAAAAAGTACAGGAACTCCTGAGCTCCTGTGCAAATTAAGCCCTGGCGGTTAAGCAGAGGTAAGTTATAATAACAATCAAATGCAGACACGCCAACTGGGAATGGTAAAAGAGCCCTGAGCTTGTTACCCTAGCTCAGGGATGGGGAAATAGATAGGGAAGGGCCATATAAAATAATTAAAATATTCAGGTGAGATCAATAGATTTATTTTTTAATTTATTGTTTGGACGTACTGGGCCCGTGTGAGAAATGAAATGAAATTTTGACTGTTCTTTAATCATCTCGTCGTTGAAATTTGGCTCCAAGTTACTTGAAGTAATTCGTGAAACGCTCTCAAGATGATCGTCGGTCACCTTATTCTTCAATTTACTTTTACGGAGAATCATTGTTGAAAAACCTGTTCGCAGATGTATGAAGACCCAAACGTTGAGATCACTTTCACAGCGTGTTTTATCCAATTGGGGAATCGAGACTTCGGTAAATGTTTGTAGAAATCAAGCTTTGATGAATTGTTAAACAGCTACTTTAGAGAATCGTTGCATTGTAGTTGAATTATTTCAAATTAGCCTTGAATCTCATCGCAATTTACAGCGAATACCAAAGAAAATATTTGCAAGTCACCTTCTGCCTTTTTAAAATCTTCTCATCTTTTGTTGAATACGTTTTCCGAGTGATTTCGTTGGCTAACATAAAAATTAACTTTCTCAGGGGTCAATTTAGCGGGCCGGATTTGGCCCGCGGGCCGCCATTTCCCCATCCCTGCCCTAGCTATTCTATTGAAACTAAGAAAAAAAACTACTAGGATATCTGCCATAAACAGAACCATATCAAGATTGCGCCCGAAGAAAGATAAATTTATATTTTAACGGTGAAAACCAAAGTAACAAAAAAAAGATAAAGCATAATAGCGGAAAAGATCGTAAAAAAAGGCAAATAGTATGCAATTTAGAATACTGGAAATATAGAATTAATCAAAGATATGTGATTAACTGCATAACATGAAGCTCAGCGGAGGTCCAGCCCTCGCCATACCTTTGGAAATCTTTCTCCCATGATCACATTAAGGTTTTTTGCAAATTTGAAAGTATTCTGACCAGTAGGCTTCGCTGCACAATGCCCTGAATAGGGAAATTTTAAATGGGGCACCCTGTATATATAGATGCACCGCCTTATTTGAGAAAATTAGATTTGATTAGCTGATGTAATTACCTTTTTGTATAGATAATATTTCATTTAACGCTGTAACCTACCTGTTTGCTGTGGACCATCTGAATCCAGTACATCATAACCAAGGTCTGTGGTCGCTTTTCTTATTCCATTTCTTAATAAGAAGTAATAATACCTGTCTCGAGATGTTGTAACTGGGCCTTCAATACCGTGATAACCTAAAATAAAATTAATATCGGAGAGTAAATAGTGTTTCTCCTTTCTCATTGCAATCATAAAGTAACTACTCTTTTATAAGTTGTGTGCTGTATACGAAGTTTTAATATGCTTATGATACCTAAGAACATTCTGTGCTGTGACTTGCGAAACAAAAAATACAGGCCTACTATAAAAGTTTTATTTATTTCAAAACGCGGTACATTCAAAAGCATAGCTCGTATAGTTATGAGTAATACATGAATATAACCGCAAACTCACCAAGATGTCTGCACTCTCTACAAATGTTCTTAGGAGCCTTAGCTTGTATGGGTGTCTACATACGAGCTAAGGCTCCTATATACACAGGCCTCCAAAAGTTAAGGAACAAAAAGTTTTTCGAAGCTCAGCATAAAAAAAATTACACTTATATAAACTATAAATTTTATTGTTAATGATAAAAATGAACTTTATGCAAATCTATGCAAAAACGATGTCTACCACTTTTTTTTTTTAATAGAAAAGAACAGGCCTATATGAGTGAGAGAAAAATATGCAAATATCAGGCTTTCGTAATTACGTATGTAACTTTTGTTGACTTACAACTTTTGTTAGCAGATTCGTTGACAATAGGGTCCCACAAAGCCTGAGAGAAGCCGTTTATTCGATTCGTTAAGGTGGTGGGCGGTCGGATAGATGGAAAGGGGGGTTGTCACAGGCTGATGCTGCTAGGCGTCTTAATGTGTCTCGCAGTGCGGTCTACCGCCTCTGGAATCAATATCAAACTGAAGCTTCTGTGTCCAGAAGACATGTTTCAGACCGACTACGAGCTACAAAACCTGCAAAAGACCGTTTTATAGCTCTTTCAGACCGAAGGAGAAGAAGTATTTCTGTGCCGCAACTTGTTGCAGACCAGTCAATAGCATCAGGGAGAAGAATATCCACTAGTACGGTGCGAAGGTGTCTTCACAATTCAGGTCTCTACGCAAACCGACCAGTTGTGTGAATACCCCTCAACGGACTACAGAGAAGGGCCTGCTTACCTTGAGCAAGAGAACACGTTTCCAGGAAAGGACAGCGATTTGCTTCAGTACACAAACGAATACAGATTCACATTGGAGAGCGATTCAGGACGTCTTTTGATCTGGAGGGAACAAAGTACCAGATACCATCAATCCAACACTGTTGAAAGACACAGTTACCGAAGTGGTGGAATAATGGTTTGGCCTGGGATCTCACTCGGTGGTCAGACTGACCTGCATGTGTTCCAGGGAGGAACTGTGAGTGGTGGGAGATATCGAGATGAGAACCTTGATCCATATTTACGCCAGTGCAATTGGCAATGATTTCATTCTGATGTATGATAATGCACGACCTCGCCAAGCTGTAGTTGTTGAGAAATATCTTGAGGGCCTTGGTAGAGCGAATGGAATGTCCAGCGCAATCTCCAGACTTGAATCAGATAGAGCATCTTTGGGACTATCTTGGTAGACAGGTTGCTGCTTTATGTCCGCCTCCAAGGTCTTTAGGACAGCTGGAACAAAGCTCACTCCGTGTCCAGTCTTTGCTTCCCATTTCAGTAACCGACAACTTAATTTGACAGCATGGAAAGTCGATGTCGCCAATGCATTCAAGCTAGGGGTGGGCATATCCCTTATTAAAACTCATTTTTGTTATGTTTCTATGACATTGTACGACATAAAACTGCGATATATTACTCTTTCCAAGAATGGACTTTTCCAGCGAGATTGCTTTTATTTTTGTTGTTGTAAATCATTTTTTCGTTTTTCTTATCTGAACTTCTATGTTGCAGGCAATACATAACTGTTTTGTGCAAATGTCATCCAAATTTGGTGTTTCAACATTCATTCATTTGCAAATTAGACGCAAAAAATCTGTTGTTCCTTAACTTTTGGAGGCCAGTGTATATAAGATCTAACGCATCCGCCATTCTCGTGCCAATGGGTTTCCCAAACAGCAGATCGACCTTAGGCGAGTGTTTTAAACATGCTTTTATTAGTTTCACCTGCATATTTGTTTGTAACGGACTCCTTTGAACTCGATTTTGACCCACTTTAAACGGTCAGATTTAATTTAAACTTTGTAAATTTATCAAGGACTGATGACAATACAAGAATTTGATAAGTTTATCCCATTATCCTGATTAGGATCGTCAGGATTAGTAATTTTTTTAGAGATCCTTTGCGTGAGAGATGGAGTAAGTGCGCGGTCTACGCATGAGTACCATTTCGGCACTCGGCTCAGCACAATGGACTAGAACCTCTCTCGCTATTGGTAACTGTATTCAATGGTATGTTTGGGTAGTTACGTTTTTGAAATCTAGATGGCAAATCAAAAATTTTACCAATATTGTTACATGGATGTTTGTAGTCGTTATGAAACTTGTTTGTTGATTAGAGACCTATTTTTCCTTTTTAGTGAGGAAGGTAGCATTTAACTGCAGGTTAACTAATACTTTGGTGTACAGCAGGGGCGTAGACAGAGGGTGGGCTGCTGCCCTCCCCCCCGAAATGGAAGCTTTTAGCTTACAATTGAACTTTAGCTTTAAATGTGATACCCAGCCCACCCCGAAATAAAATCCTGGTTACGCCACTGGTGAACAGTGAAAATAAATTATCTCACAGTTTGTACTTTCCAACTTAGTGCTCCTTAGCGTCTTATGAGAGATATCGAAAATTATAAATAAATTTTAAATAAACACTGTTTAATAAAACTAAAAAACATGCTTTTATAGCAAATCGAACTAAAAAGTGAAAAATAAAAATATAGTTTAAAAAACTAAAAAACATGCTTTAGTGATAAATTGAACTAACTAAAAAGTGAAAAGTAATTCTTAATATAGAAATAAATTAATGAACGAAAAATAGTATTATTGTGAAAAAAGCGTGGGGTGCTTCATATATCAGTTCTTGAGAATATTCGATCGGTACGATTACTACAAAAATGATACAAAAAATATAGCACAAAGCACCCCACACTTTTTTCGCAATAATACTATTTTTCGTTCATTAATTTATTTCTATATTAAGAATTATTTTTCACTTTTTAATTAATTCAATTTATCACTAATGCGTGTTTTTTAGTTTTTTTAAACTATATTTTTGGGGGGTTACAATTTTAAGTAATAGCACATTGTTTTAGCTCTCATATCAAAAGGATATTGGAAATGGGTGATTGTTAAGCCTTCGGTTATTCGAATCATTCTAGTAAAGGACATATAATGCTCAGTTTTCCTACTAAGATCAACAGAAGAAAAAAGTTGATATCGAACTGTCGTAGAGATACTTGGGAATCTGATCACCTGGTGACCTTGAACTTTGCCGTTCTTTTGAAAGGCGATAAACACGCTAAGTTTGAAAAGAAAACAAATAAGTAAGAAAATACAGATTGAGGTGTTAAGCATTACCGTCAGCTACAAATTCAGGATCAACGTTATCTTCCATCCTTAGAAAATAGGGGAAAACGTCCCTGTAACTCCAGCCTCTGGCACCTCTTGCAGCCCAGTCGTCGTAATTCTTACGATTCCCTCTGTTACTAAGCCGACCAGTCAAAACACTGCTTCCACCGATCATTTTTCCGGTAGGAAACTGACTTTGCTGTAACACAAAAAAAAAGTAAAATATTTTTTGCTTCAAAAATGTTTAAGCAAGATGATTTGCATAAATGATACACTACGCCTTTTTAAAACTTTCCAACAAAGTTTGGTAATAACAAGGAAACTTGATAAAACAAGAACGATAAATCATGCCGTGCATCAATCATAGGACATTTTCCAGCACAGCAGTTTTTCTTGAGCCAAAATTGTCGACGAGTTTGAGTCAAAGTTGTAGACGAGTTTGACGACGTATCGTCGTCAAACTTGAGAGATTTTGGGGATAACCTCAAAGCAGATGTGTATCACTAATAGTGTAATTTTGTGACACTCACTAAAAGAACTTTAAACCTTATTTGCATACTTCACTTATGAAGAATAAGTAGGTATGATTACTTATATACTTATTGAATCGTGCTTGATGTGGATTAAAATATGTCACTAAAATGCGTTAGGATGAAATGCGTTAAAATTCTTCTGAGTACTCCTGTAGAAGAACTATAAGGGATCAGACGCTATTTACGGAGAGTTTTATTTTGTAATCCTTAATGACATACAGGGTGCCCCTTAAATGGGTGACTCATTTTGTACTTAAATAAAAATGTGCCATTTGCAGCATTGGTTTCTAATAAAAGTGCTGCAAATGGCACGCTTTTTCGAAAACTTCATTTTGTCCAAATAGTTCCAAATATTACCACCAGACGGCGCTGATGGCCCATTAGCTAGATGGATATTACTCAACCGTTCAAAAGTCAATTCATGTGAAATTTTTCAGAGCAAAGATGGTGTATTCTGTGGAACAACTATTTCACGGCCTGAATCATAGTTTGTGGAAACCAGACGAATTTGCCAACAGAAATTCAATGCGACAATTGGACCGACGAGGAACACAATAAAACGCTTGTTGGCAAAATTTGAACGGACTGGAAGCATAAACGTCGATCGTGCAGGAAACGTAGGGCCACCTCATGCAGGAATCACCGACGAAAATGTCCAGGCAGTCCAACAGGCAATCCAAACGCGGCCTGTGTCGTCTGTCCGAAAAGTTGCAGCTGAGAATGGACTTCGAAAATTTTCAACGCATAAAATCATGAAAGAAATTGTACACCTGTTTCCCTACAAGATTCAGACTCGTCAACCTCTCAACGCCATTCAAAGAGAGATCTTCGTGAACGACTTGCTTCAAAAGATCGATGGTTGCGAGATGGATGTGTAATCCATATGGTTTACCGAAGAAGTCCGTTTTTACTCAACGGTTTTGTAAACAAAAAAAAAATTGGCAATTTTGGAGAAAGAAAAATTTTTATATTTCAGTCCAACCATCATTGCAGCCAAAAGTCACTGTATGAACCGCCATGTCAACAAAAAGAATCATACGGCCATTTTTTCTACACCAGACAGTAACTGCAGCACGATATTTTGACATTTTGTATGAGTTTGTGGGCATTGACTCTACCTTAGTGGATTCCCATGATTCATCATGATTCATGCAAGATGGTGCCAGATCACGTCGAACGTCGTACGCCCGCAATCTTTGAATTCCTGCAGGAACATTTTGATGATCATGTCATTGCTCTAGACTCCATGAACCATATAGGAACAGGAATGACCCCCCCCACACACACACACACATTCACCGGATATGAATCCGTATGTTTTCTTTCTGTGGAGCACTTGAAAGAGTAGGTTTACCAGCAAAATCCACAAACTCTTGCAGACATGGAACATAACTTCTGCATGAGAGGCCATTTTGTTTGAGACATTGTCACGCGTATGAGCAAATTTTGTTCTGCGACTACGCCATATTATTGCGGTAAAGTGTAGCTATATTAAGAATATTGTTGTTTTGTTTTTCGGCTGCCAGCGTCATGTAGTGGTGATATTTGGTACTATTTCAGCAAAATGTATTTTTCGAAATTTATTGGTTTCTAATAAAAATGCTGCAAACGGCACATTTTTATATCAAAGTGTTGTTCTTATTTACGTTTAAAATGGGCCATTCATTTAATGGACACCCTGTATATCGATTTTGGATTGTTTGAAATAGCTTAATATCTTTGAAATACTCTTTGAAGAGTGACTGCCCATAGAACGTTATGCATTGGAATTATTTTGGGTACTCCTGCAAAAGAACTATAAATGCAGCAAGCACCACTTTCAATAGCATACATGGTGCAGCACACAGGAATAACATGTATAAATTCGTAGCGCATCGATGCATATTTGCGTCAGTTATATCGCGCTCTAACTAAGCATCGCTTGCAAAGAAATTTATACACGCTATTGCCATGTACTATACCATGGACACTATGTATAAAAAATGGGCCACATTGCATGCATAATTATTTTACAGGAGTACTCAAAATTCCAATACATAACGCTCTGTAGGCAATCATTGTTTAAAATGTATTTGAACACGTAAATTAAATCTATTTGAAACAAAACAAAGATAAAATAAGTCATTAAAGTGTAAAAAATAATACTCCTCACTAATGCTACTGGCACACACGAGAGTTCTAATAAATTAAGGCCAATGTCAGTTTAAAGAGTTTAATCCATCCCAAGCATAATAGAATAAGGGTACTTAGGGATTATAGCAGTTACTGGGCTTTCTTTACGACATAAGAAGGGTCTCGAAAAATTACATTAATAGTAATACAGTTTTATTTGCGAAATCTCACCAAGTCTGACGACGATATATCGCCACCACTGATCGCTACATATTGATATATCGCCAGAGGATAGAGAACAGCAGTACAATGTAGGGTTAAAAACGTTATTTTCATACATAACCACCCAGATAATAAACAACCCAGAAGTGTATTTTAAATGTTATTTTACTTTTTGTCATTAAATTTTATTCAAAAAAATTAATTCATTAAAGTAGAATGATTGAATAACCCAAAATCTTGCGTAAAATGGAAAATGATTTCTAATTTTCTTTTTTAGTTTAGTTTCCCCCACCTTCGAAGATAATCAAATTTCAGCAAAGCACAGTAGAAAATCACTAACATTTCATTACCTTTGTGATTACTGACTGGTAGGTCTGAACTTAGTAATTGTTACCAGGTCCTTGAAGACACTTTTGTCCCTGCATTGCTATACAACTCTCAATTGTTGTGGTTTGTCCTACCTCCCCTTACAGTTTGTACTTCAATTTAGGAGATACCCTGTATTTTCTACACTCTTCTTTTCTTAAAAGGATATAATACTTTATATTCCTATGTTTTCCACGCTCGCTTTCTTTTTAACCAAATTTATTAAATATCAATCAATACCCTGAGACAGTGTTGAAAACAATTTAAACTTTTCCACAAGATCCCGCACGGCAACTCACAGACCTGTGAAGGGATGAAAATACTTTATCTCACACAGAAGAGAGTTTTATTTTTGAAACGATAAGAATGAACAGAATAAACCTGGAATTCAAGAGATTATCCTCGAAAACCTTAGGGCTACTTAATTTGTACTTTTTAAAAAAAAAATCAGAAAGAACCTTGGAAAATCTTAAAAAGCATTTGCGGATCACCATATTTTCCCAATGTAAAAAAATTCACTCTCTTTCTTCCGCATACGTGAGTACTAAACAGCGTAGACAATACGGCTGCAGAAAACTCTGCTTAGTTTTCGGGTTCGTCGTTTAAAAGTCCAGTGTATGTAGACAGTTCTAGTAAACAGTCCACTTGTCAGGGTGGAGCACAAATTTTATTGCTTCTAGAACTTCGCCGAAGAGTCGGCTGCACAAAATTCACAGGCAAGTAACAGCCTGTAACTTGCTAATAACAGTCGGCTTAGTACAAAAACATTCACAGATGCTGTATATTTCATACACAAAATAAAACACTTCCACAGGCTAAAATTCAGTGAAAGTACTCTAGGAAAGTTGGCATCTATTCCTCAACATAAAGCATTAAAGTATTCACACACAACAATCAAAAACAAGCTTCTAAAAACAAGCGAAAGATCGCTTCAAACGAACGAAAATAACTACGCACAGCTTCCCAGTAGGGCTCACGTTTCTCTGGGCGCAGCGGACAAACTAAAATCCCCGGTCCTTCTTCTCATTTATAAACCTTTTGTCGTACATTCGAGAAAAAATGGGATATCAAGAAAGGCCCCGAGCAATCACGTTTTGATTGCATCATAGAAATGTAATAATACAAGACTACTGCGTAATACTACTGCAGTTAGGTTTTCACAAAGACATTATAATCTTAAAATCGTATTATGAATCATATTCAAAATAAATATGATTCAAAACCGTACTTTACAGCTGAGTGTTCTTCTAGAAAAAGCCAACCTGGCAAACCTTTGGTCACTAGTCTTATTCCCTAACTTCTAGATAAACACTGCCTAAAAGGAACGAAAACCTTAAAACTTCGCTTTTTTATATAAGTTATGTGGAAGGATTAAAACAGAAGTTTTGCAAGATCTAGTAAAACATTCAGACGTGACGTTGCCCATACGTGACTTGGGCGATAACCAGCTGCGTAACTATCTGTGATTCTGATCTAAGATTATGCCATTGTATTTCTTTGTGTTAAACCTAGAGAAAAAATTTTAATCCCTTCCGTAAAACCTTAATTTGAGCATTAACTGTATGTATGATACAGCTCGCATTACAAACCACATTTTCCACGCATATTGTAATAATAGCAAGCAAAAATTCCATTGAATGTGCTTAAACAGAAGAATGACCAACACATGTACGTCAAGGGGCGAAAGGGGTTTAAATGATTATTTTTTGCATGATTGTTTTGTGTTTTGTGAAGCCCATGCGAAGGGCATCTGCCTACTGGCAGGGTGCCTTAGTTGGAGGATTTTTTAAGGGGTTCGAACGTGCATTCACGTTACATCTGGAGAAAACTGGCCAAAATTCCAGGCCGTTAAATCGAAAGCCGATTGGTAGGCCTAGAACGAGAGACCTGCACACTTCAGCCGTCTACCATGTTCAGTGCCTTATCCACTCAGCCATGGTGGGGCCTATTTTTGGTATGAAGGTGGCACTTTTTAAGGAAGGAAGAATAGAACATCCAATTGCACTAGTGCGACTCCCGTAGAAGATATTTTGCCTCAACTCACCTGATGTTTAACCCTTTCAGGGGCAGAGTCGGCTTCAGTATTTTACCTTTCTTAAAATAATTTTTAAAGGAAAAAAACGCATTTTAACATTTATTTGTGAGATAGTGAGTGATGCCATCTGTTAGGAGTATAATGAGTGATAAATCGTGAAATTCTTAATTAGAACTTTTAAATTGCTCTTTTTTGGAATGTAAAGAATTCAGAAAGGTGAGATACTGAAGTTAACACTGCCATTGGAATAGTTTTAAATAATATTACTGGCGCAGTGCATATGTGGTAATCAGGGGCGTAGCCAGGGGGGGGGAATATCGGGATATATCCCCCCCCGAAATTTTTGGATTAGTGATGAAACTCAGTCTATTTATACAGATTTAAGTTCATATCCCCCCCCGAAAGGTTTTTCAGGCGCATATCCCCCCCCCGAAAAATTTTCCTGGCTACGCACCTGGTGGTAATTAACCCTTTAACGAGCAGTATTCCCGCTCTGGGAACACTAAACTCTGACGTTTTGACTGTTGCAAGTCACGGAGAATAGAATTTATTTCTATAAAAATAGTTGCGGGTGGCACAGCGCCACGAGAATCCTTTACTTTTTAGCACGTCCTTTCCCGTAAAAAAAATTGTCACGATTTTTTTTAACAGCACTGACATCTGCTGAAAAATGGAAGAATGCGAGAACAGATGGATAGATTGACCAATGTTGAAAAAAGGGCAGCCGTTGCCATCGCTCGACTTAACTACCAGCAAGATGGCGGACGATTGAAACGTTCAGCGTCAAGAAAAGGGGTCTCTAGATCTGTCCTTCGATCGTCCGCCATCTTGCTGGTAGTTAAGTCGAGCGATGGCAACGGCTGCCCTTTTTTCAGCATTGGGAAAGAGTTGCGCCTCAAAGGGTTAACTATGTCCCAGTCTTTGTCACCAAGTTGGAAATTTATTGATCAACACATGACTTACCCTATTGACGTGACCAGCAGCTGTATTTTGTTGAGGTTCGGTTATGAACTGCCAATCCACATCAGTATTTATAAAACTCCTAGTAATGGCAGGAACTTCTGTAAGCAATGGTGGATCATCTCCGGCTTCCAAAACCAGGACATCGATGCATTTGACCTCTGACAGACGGCTTGCCAAGACAGAGCCAGCGCCACCGGCGCCAACTAAATGAAGTATACACTTTGATTCAGAATACAGAGAAACTGTTCCGGTGCGACCACCGTCCGTTTAGGGAGGCGGTCCCTCAAAGAGATATAAACATTTCATAACCAAATGAGAAAAAATGCTAAAAAATATTGTTTGTTTCGCTATTTATGAAATTGCAAACTAATGCATGAGTAATTATACAAACGCATTTTTGAATTTTTAATTTTAATAAAGTATTTAAAAATTTCGAATTGTTTCATTCTTTTTTCTGTCTCCGAAAGTACTTCTCTCTGTAAATTATTAAAAATTTATTTAAAAAAAAAAAAAACATAAATTCTACTTATTTCACTGGACACGTGTTTTCTGTTTACTTTTATCAACCTTAGTCTGTGTATGAACAACTACTGAAGAAGGGCAAAAATTATATCGTCCGAAACGCGTGTCCAATAGGATAAATAACATTTATATGTGTTTTTACAGATTTTAATTATTTATTCTTTTAAACACCAGTTTCTTTTGAGTGTTTTTATTACTTTTATCCGTGCTTTATTTTTTTACACCTGACAAAAGAGCATTTATCCTGACAGTCTTCGTGCATTCTGAATTTGCCGTGATAAAATCTATCGTCTTTAAAAAATACTTTTTTGATTTTTCCACAACCGAACGCAACCGCCAACTTCCTCTCCGAATTTCCTTTCTCGTGTGGTTCGGTCACATCGACACGCTGCTCCAAAGGTAAAATCACTGGTTTCTTAGACGTATCTCTTCTCTAACTTATAAGATTTGACGTGGATGTGTAAGTGCATTTGCACCTAATGCCGATTTACAATAGAGCGACTGGATTGGGTTTCTGTTTATTTACTTTCGAAAAAAATCTAGAAAATTTTCGGACAGCGAACCGGTCTGGTCGCTTATAGAGAGTTGTGCAGTATTTTCTAGAAGATCTTTTAACATTAAGTAGATAGACTAAAAAATCCGGTGCCCTTGAAAATGGGTCGTTCAAGGAGGGAGTCGCTTAATAGAGGTGGTCGCTCTTAGAAGTTTCACTGTAGGGCCTTGAAACAAAAATTCTTATATTGTACAGATATTCTTTAAAGAAACTTCGACGCGTTTATTCTGCTATATAATGAGTTTATAACCATTATTATCATCAAATTAGTAAAGTAGCCAGGATTCCCTTATTTTGGGGGGGTGGGGGGTGGCTGAGAACTTAAAAAATGGGATGCTATATAACTCAGAAAAAACCATATAAATTCTTTTTTACAGGCGAGGGAACGTTTTTTAATTATTATGTGCGTTGTGTGTGTAGTTCGGCTTAGGCCTGTAGCTAAACCTCAAATTTCTCAAAGGGAACTTTCAACTACTAAACACTAGAATAAACGCACCACCTCTGAACATTTTCCGAAACATCTGGAAAATTCAATTTGGGAAACATCATCATCCAAAACTGTTCACGACCCTGAACTACCTTTTCTTTTCACCCTCGATGGACAGTCAACTTGTTTTGCGTATATTACGGGCTTAGAGTGGAGATGGCAATTACAGACAGGGCAACACTGATATCAGTGAGTAGCCGAGGTTTAATTTTAGAAGAAATATTTTTTTTTCCGCACGACTTCACATTAAAATTATCCACGAATACACGATTTTCGGCATATCTCATATTTACTCATTTTGGGGGGTAGCCTCAGCCCTGTCAGCCACCCCCTGCGTCAGGCTACTATATGAGATAGTTGTGAGGTGACAAGTAGTATGTTTTCTCTATTAATAGGCCACTGAACTTGCGGAGCATCATAAACCTGAAAGCCCGTAAAGTATTGGCGAAATTTCTGTGAGAACTATTTGCGTTATAAACTCTGTAGTATAAATCCAATTCGCAAAATTATACAAGTACTAAAATATAATAAATTATTTCGCCTGCTCTAACCCTTTTCCCCGATCCAAGCAGCCAATTCAGTTTTTGAGATCTACATAACAAACGAGGGACAGAAACGAGAGAAAAGAAAAAAATTCGGGAAGATTTCAAATTTTATGTTTCAGTGTTGCAGTTTTTTCTTCCACATATATATGTGCCTGCAAGCTTCTGGCCCCTTGGATACGGCCTTCTAGCAAATCATTTCATTTATAAATCATGAAGAGTCATAACAGATACGGAAATATAATATTTCATCATATAAAATCGTAATATACAGCTATTTTATCATATCCTCATTTATCTGCAAGTGTTTCGTTTAGGGTGTTTTCCATCATGATGATTGCTGGATTTTTTTTCTTTTATATTTATTTATATTTTCTGAGTCAACATAAACACGATGCTGTAAAGAAGACGCCTGATAATCATATCATGCTAGATGATTCAAAGGGGATAGTTCGGTGTGAAATAATGCAAATATTCTGGTGTGAATAAAATCGGCTTATCAAACATAAAGTATTTATATTATGTGATTTCTTTGAGCAAATTGTATTGAGTAATTTCTCTTAACCGCATTATACTAACAAGTTATAAAAGTCAAAACAATTAAAACTTACCGATTATGTAATCATATTCGTCTTTAAAATCTTTTTTCGTGATGGGTGTATGCCTTTGCGAAACTAACGATATTAATAACAGCGGAAGAAGGGGTGAGCTTGCAAAAGGAGTTGGATATAAGCTTTCAAGTGCTTCGATTCCCATTACTGAAAATGAAATAGAAGAGGATGCAATACAAGCATACAACATAATGACAGAAAATATTTCGTCTGTGATGTCACAGACGTCTACGATGATAGAGACATTTTATGAACTGATCTTTTCAGATCTGTATTTGATTTGAGAATGATGTCATCGAGATAGGGACAACAAAACTCAAAGCTAACAACATACTTAAACCTCCCTATCTGTTTCATATTGCAAAATGATAAATTAACGAAATGCTTTCAAGTAATCAGCAAAATACATTACTTTAAACTGGGCTGTTTTTCTTTCCTTCAACAGAAAACTATGCGTTTTCGAACTTGCTGCTGGCAAGACGAATAATTCCACACCTTCCAAAGCAGTTCGGCAATCATATGTCATCGAAACAACGGTTTTATCCGTCTTTTAAAATAAATGTTAATGAGTGCCTTAATCTACTCGACGATTAATGGTTCCGATTAATACTAATTTCAAGTGTGCGAACCATGTCAGGTTTCCCATGAACAGTCATTCAAGCGGAAACAAAATTTCCTTTACAATGTAGCTTTCACTTCAGCATAGCCTGCCTCAATTCATTCAGAATATATCCCAAGGCAACGTGCACGATGCATGAAATCTGATTCCAGACAAGCAATGAAATAAGTAAATATTTTTTTATGATCTTTTTAAGCAATGTTCCTTTACGCCTCTCCCTAAATAGCAATATTAAAAGAAGTAGAATGATTAGAAAAGTCAGATTTTCAGAAAGGATTAATATTAGGGATGGACGCGAGACGATTTTTTTTTTTTTTTTTGCGAGACGAGACAGAGATTTACAGCTATTTTGCGAGACGAGACAGACATTTTGAACATTACAATATAGGAATTTTGCGAGACGAGACAAAGATTTTAGGCTGTTTTGCGAGACTCGAAACGCCAATTCTCCGTTTCTCATCCATCCCTAATTAATATTTTCAGACTGCAAATCCCGTATTGAAAGTTTTCAAAATAACGTATCTAATCACAGACTTGCAAATACAATACCGAAAATATTGAAAACACACAAAAAGAAGTTAGTTTTAAATGTATCACAGCTCACTGTCCAAGCTCGCAGCACAGAAAATCCATAGTACAAACAACATAATTAGCACAGATCACATAACAATAACACTACCCCGCCCATTATCTAATTTAAAGTAGTATATGCTACATCAATATACAATTTAAAAAATTGACAAACATTATGGAATTCAATAGAAACAGGAAGGTACACATTTACATTTTTCGAAACAGTCTCCGAATTCACATTACTCGAGTATCGAAACCTGTAGATAGTTTTTTTCAAATCATGGGCCCTTTCCACAGTATCTTCATAAAATGAATAGAACATCAACAACTGCAAGTATAATAGTATCCGATCCTCAATGCATTATTTCACGTCCTGTCCGCTCATTAAAGAATATCAAGTAAAGAAATCACCTCACCAAAACGAAGAACAATGGAAGGACTATATCCATAAAAAAAAAAAAACTTTCTTGATAAACAAGATAATAAAGGGAGTAGATTATGTAGAAAAAAAATCAAAATTAATTTATCCATTCGCTTCCACAAAGAATATTACATCTAATAAGTGAGTCAGATTCAGATTTAAAAATACAGGGTGTCCAAAAAGTCCTTGATACACGTCAAATATTCACAGAAAAACAGCAAATTGTTGTATGAATATGCGGTTCGCACAGCAATGCTTCACAGAATCAAGACTTTATTTTTCCATTTCAAAACAAATTACTTCCAAAATGTGTTCATAGATGGCGCTGCGGTACTTTTCCGTTATCTCGACACCAGCCAAATTTGGCGCTTTTTTCCGGTAGTAGAGGGCGATGCCTGGCGACAATATTTTCTGGTAACTCATACTCGTTCGCGCGGCGATCTTCATTTTTTTTGGTAACCCGGATTCTTAATGCGTAGTACAAGCGCTAATGTTTCAAAAGGAAAGCAAAATCTATGATGCGGCGTACTGATTGTACTAATCTGCGAATGTATTGTTTCATATTGTTTATTCAACGTGTATCCTGAATCATGCGGCAAACTTGTTTTTTTTTTTTTTTTTTTTTTTTTTTTTGCTAACGTTGCTTCTGTGTCCGTAGTATGTTAGCTTGTGTTTGAATAGCAAAGGATAACGTATTTTTCCGTTTTGTATTTGTCCACCTATTTGATTTATTAATCTTGCGTAGGCTGTGAGCATGTGTTTGGATGCAGACGAAAGCCGATTGTGTCTGTTGTGTATCCTTGCGCGATCCTGTTGTTGTATTGATGTATTATTCTTCCTCAAACGTGCGTAGTCGTATTTATTTCAGTTTAGGTGTGTGTTGCTTTTACATATATATTTGTATAAATATGAATTAATAGGAAGTGTGGCGACGAATGTACACCCTCCAAAAAAAGAATTCGAGCAAGAGAGAAATTTCCTACGTTGGTTTCGTATATTAAAAATTAATCATAGAATATGAATTAGGCAATGTATAAATATGACTTTCCATATTTCTATCAAGTTGTGCGTTTTTCAAAAACCCAATTATTATTCGCAAATCTAAAATAGGAAATTTCTCTCTTGCTCGAATACTTTTTTTGGAGGGTGTAGAAGATAAAATAATTTTTTGTCAGAATTGTTAAAGGAATTGTTTTGTAAAGTTTGAATGCCTATTTATCGTATAGATGCAGCTGTCGTGTAGTTTCGAATGGCTAAATAACGAGCCAGATTATTGAGCCGGATAGGGCCAAATTTAACCGCCTCGTGTATTTTGAAATTCTGGAGTTTTGAATTGAAACGTTTGGAATTAAAACCGTAAAGGTTTTAAATTTAATGAATAAGTAAGTATAAGAGTAAAATTATATTCATTCCTGTGACGAATTGACGCCGCTTAAATTTGCAAAAAGAAGCTGAAAATGTATGTTTTAAAATATATCGGTTTGTGTAGAGTTGCGATATTTCGATTTGTGTAGAGTCTTCAGGATATAGAAAATGCTGAATGCAATTAGTATAGCAGTCAAACCGCCTTTTACATGCTGGGAGAGTCAATTAACGTTTTAAAAAAAGAATCCCGTAGGTAATTTCGTTGTCGTATTGTTATCAAATGTAAAGTGTGGTCTTGCAGATGTAGTGTCGATATTTAAAATATTCATTGGTTTGAAAATTATCGTTTTAGTTTTACAACAGTTTGACATATAAGGATTTAACATTCATTGAAATTTGTTGTATGTAATGGTGAGTCTATTTTGTATGCTTACATTTTTAACTTTGTATTTTCTGTTAAAATATTTGCTTTGTAGGCATTGAAAATGTTTAAGGCGAAATAAATATCCGGTAGGTAATTGCGGACACAAAAAGTCACCTAAAAACATCGTAGCTACTTGGAGACAAAAAAAAAGTCGCCAAAAAACATCGTAGCTACTTGGCGACAAAAAAAGTCGCCAAATTTGGCTGGCGTCGAGATAACGGAAAAGTACCGGCGCTGCATCTGCAGTTTTCAACAGTGAGAGCCAATAGGGATTTTTTGTGAGTTTCAAATAGCTTTGACGGTACGGGAATATTGACGCCCTATGGCGACTGCAATTGAGAAAGCGCATTGCTTAAGTTGGTATTTCGAATCAAAATCCGTAACTAAGAGAGAAAGTTTCGAAACATGTTTAAGAAAAACCGCAATCCAGACTAGCTAGAACATGGGATGAGATTGAATGACGTTTAAATGTGGTACGAGCAACAAAAGGTGCACACATTGACCTCTGGTAATGAAAGGTATTGCTTTCTGCTTAATAAAATGATTTAAGACCTTACATTACGTTTGCTTTTCTTACTGTGATGGTACAGCGTCACCTATGAACACAATTTGGAAGTTTTTTTTTACTATGTCAAAATACACTCTTGAGCCTGTGAAGTATTATTGTGCAAACGGCATATTCATACGACAATTTGTTGCTTTTCTATGAATTTTTTTAAATGTGGTAAGGACTTTTCGGACACTCTGTATATCAAGGTCACCTTTTCCTGCTATCGAGAATATATGATTCAAGTCACCTAATTCTAAATTCTAGAATCTACATTATTATAACTTACATCTAAATTCTAAATGTAGTTGAACCTTAAAGTTTTAGAAATATATCAAAAAAAAAAAAAAAACTATACTTTGTATTTTACCTATTGGTTCGTTTTAGTGTTAGCAAAATTGTTTTTTAGAAACATATCAAAATTAAAATGCAAAACCAAGCATAACTTTACTATGTATTTACTATGTTAATATTTCTTTTTTTTTTCTTCCTTTTTTTTACGAACGTAATGAACTGTTGTAAAGAAAGTATATAAAATTGTAAAAAGTGTATTGCAAAAATGGAACTGTTGAATAAAACCCTTCGGGCATATTCATTCAGCTCTAAACCTTTACAGTGAGCTGTGCCCTGAAGTATTAAACGCCTCTACCTGATCAACAAAAGGAAGGAGGTTGTAAAGTTGCTTTTGGTGACGAATACATTATATAAAAGATAATCATATGAAATGAAGGATAAGCTTCCTTCCGTAACTATTAAAAACAATGTTAAAGAAAAATGCTCGTTTTAAGTACTTTTCGATACTACTCATTTTTCGAATTAATTCAAATCTTTAAAGCTTGTCTATATATCTGCATGTCTAGAAGGGAGGAGTTTCTATTTAGTGACGTGTCCTCTCTACTACATAGAAACTATAGCCTTAATTTTAGTTTTTTTTTTTTTTTTTTTTTTTTTTTTTTTTTTTTAACCAACACGTCTTTTCTGGTATATTTCGAAAAATAATGTGATTTCGGAACTTAAATACAAGTAAAATAATTATCTCAAGCCCGTCAGAATCTTTAGACTGTCTCTTTACAAGCTATACTATACACAGAAACAATTGATAAACCTGTATCAGGGGCGAAACTTTCAGAATAAAAGTCTTAAACATAAAAAATTTAGCAGGATGTGTCACTCTTCGAAAAAAATTTCTGTGCAACTCCATGTTGAAGATTTTTTTTTTTTTTTCCAGAAAGTTTCATAAATGATGCTATTGTTTCATTTATTACGGTGTGTAGTAAAGCTTATAATTAAATTATTCTGAATTTTTTCGAGTCCCTGGTGCAATTAATTTATTTTTCTTTGTGCATAAAGTCTGTGAGCGAGATTTCCGTTCTTCGAACAACTTTAACAGTGCAACAGAACTGAATTTATTTCCTCTTTTTTTTTTTTACCAGATGGAGAACATGATTGCCAGTTGTGCAGAAGGTAATAAACAGAGCTGTCCATTACTCTCTGCAAACTTAAAACGAATAGCAAACATTATAAATCTGCGTGTTCATCGTAAATCAATGTTTCTTCTGAGAATTTTTACCAAAAAGTATCAGGCAAGCTTTAACAGGAAACTTCCCTAAAATGATATTTCCGTTTGGGCGAGATCTTCGCTGTGTCATCAGGTTTAAAGAAGAAAATATTGTATTAGTATTTTTCACTCAAAAGAAACTCCCTAAAATGATGAGGAACTACTTTTTAATACAAAGTGCAGTAATGGGTTTTCAAAAAGTCAATTAATATTATTAGCATATAAGTAAAAGCCTTAAGATGCGACAATTCCGAGTTAAACCGCTCCAAAAGGAAACTTTTTACAGTAATTACGCTTGCAGAGCCACATCGTTCGGCAGATTGATTTGATATTTTGCACAGATATGTAAAACGGTAAGAGAAAAGCCGTAGGCGACTACAAAATTCTGAAAATCCTCCTGTTCTTCGATTTTTGGAAATTTTCAGCTGCAGAGAGTTTATTCAGTCTGATAGTGTTCTCTTGCACGAGTTTTGCACGCACCCGCACTGTAGGACAGTACCCTAGATATTCACACTTCAGCCATTTACCATGTTCAATGTCTTATTCCCTCGTCCATGGTGGGGCCATGCCAGCAGGTTGAACCCACTGTAGTGCTCTAATAAAGCGATAAATCGATTTCAAGAAATATTCTTTTTAAAATTTTAGATTATTTTTGGACACTGTTTAGCAGCACTCCTTTATCCCATTGTTTGGCCTATTTAGCACATTATTGAACACTTGTATTACATTGTTCGTCATTTTATAGAACATTAATCGGCTTTGGCATTGTTTCCACTCTTTGGCATTGTTTTAAGTGATTGCTTAACATAGCTTCAATAAACTGTCACCTTTTTTCAAATACATTGTTATGGCATATTTAACCTTATTTTACCTTGTTGGGCAATATACTTATTCTCATTGTTTAGTCTTTGAAGTTGTAGCATGACAGTTTCTTTTATTGTCACAACATATTGTTTGATTTATATAAGAGCATTCTCAGCTATTGTTTTAACTCATTGATTTAGAACAAATGTAAATATTGTAACAGCACATTACTTGTTATTGTTTTAGTCCATTGTTTTAACATTTTTTGTTTGTTGCGTTATTCCAACACTTTGTTTGATATTGTATAACCTATTAGATCACTTTTTAAATTCAATGTTTGGCATTGTTTCAAACATTTTTTGGCGATCATTAATGAACAGTGAAGTACTGAAGATAGTAATAATAATGCATATAATCTAGTCTCTTCCACAATCAATGCTAACGAATATTGAATTAAATTATGTTTTGCAAGTCTTTCAAGCTAAGGGCACACTTAGCACATAGAAGAGAAGGGCTGAAATATGATAGTGATTTACACAAAATAAATCAGAGATTTTGATGATTTGTCTTGCTGTTTAGTGACAGCGTCATCTATGAGCAAAATTTGAAGCTATTTTTTATTTTCTTAAATTTTTCATCATTCGAAATTTAGTGAAAACCGCATTCTCTTATGCCAGTTATTCGATCTTATATTTTAAAATGTGCCAAAGATTTTTATCCCAACCCGTAATAATGTCTACATCGTTTTCGAATGTCAGTTATTCTTAATTATTAGATCGACAGTTGGAGAGCTACTATATTTTGACGAATCTTATTAAGATTATTAAATATTTTAGCTGCATTTTCCCACTATTTCAGCTCTTGCAACTGTCGTTAAGTTTAGGTATTGCATCACAACTGATGTGTTTTTATAGGACTTTTTCTCTTCTTTCTTAATATGTCTTTCTTTTTTCTGTGCAGATTATTTAATAAATTCGCAAGCGATATTGAAGGATTCAGATATTTTCTATTCTATCCAACGTAACTTTAAAACGCTTAAAGATCGAACAGGGTTGAACACGCTTAAAGATCGAACATGTAGCATGTAAGGAAAGTATTGTAATCATGAAAAAATTCGAATTCGAGATTTTGGTGTATTTACACGTTTTGAGGTCTTCTGAATTCATTTATGCTACTTTTACGAGATGTATGTGTGTGAGCTCAAATTGGGTATATATGTTATAAACCACCGTCGCAAAACCGGTATTGATTTTGGTGTGTATAGGACTTAAAGTTTTTCTACAGGGCTACGACAAAAATGTCTTTTACATTATGGCCTATGAGGAGAAATTCTTGAAAGTGCGCTAGCGTTTAACCCTTTAACGCGCAGTGTTGCCGCTTTGGAAACGCCAAACTCTGACGTTTTGACTGTTGCCAGTCACGAAGCATAGATTTGATTTCTATAAAAATAGTTGCGGGTGACATAGCTCCACGTGAATCCTTTACTTTTTAGCACGTCATTTCCCGTCAAAAATGGTCACGATTCTTTTTAACAGCACTGGCATCTGCTGAAAAATGGAAGAACGCGAGAACATCTGAATAGATAGCCCAACTCTGAAAAAAGGGCATCCGTTGCCATCGCTCGACTTAACTACCAGCAAGATGGCCAAAAAAAGGGTCTCTAGATCTGTGGCACACGATGAACATTTCATCGTCTGCCATCTTGCTGGTAGTTAAGTCGAGCGATGGCAACGGATGCCCTTTTTTCAGCATTGGGAAAGGGTTGCGCCTCAAAGGGTTAAACGGTACATTCGATTGAGTTCCAATGTGGTATATATATTTGAATTATTCATCGATTAAAATTTATTTAAATGCTTGGCAATGATCTTAATCGTAAGTGTTCGGAAAGTCGAGTGGAGTCACTCCAGATTTTTTTGTCTAAAGAACACCTATTTCAAAAATGCTTCTTACCTTACGGGGACATAGGCAGAATAGAATCTAAAATAAATCCTCCAAAAACCGAATGTGGCTTTCTAATTAATATGTAGTTTTTTGCATAAAACAGATTTTAATAACACCATACCAAACGATCTGATTCTTCCACACGTACAACCAACGAGGTAAAGTAACAGAATAAGGGAAAACAAAAATTGACGTCTACTAGACAGTCAGTCTTGAAAGCTCGCGCGCCAAAAACAGTTTTGTTTTCCACAGGAACGGAAATGGCTTGCTGATGCTGTATAGTTTTGTAGCATGTTCTTGATATGCCGCTCCTTTTCCCAGTGATATTTGATGGACTTACGTCGAACGTTACTTACCACACATCTAGGGTTGCCAGGTCGCCAAACCCAATAGCCGGACAGACCAGCCAGTTTGGCCGGACATTTGGGTAAAAAGGCCGGACAGCCTACAATATTGAGGATTTTGTCTCAGTATTAATAGGTAGGGGAAAAAATTGTGTGCAAAATCAAGCTTTTTTGATTATTACCATGAATCTTGTTCAATTCTAATGAAATATAAATAACATCGAATGCCCAATCAGTTCAAGTACTTTATGACTCATCAGCTAAAGTCATCGGTAAAAAGCCTAACAAAAGCCGGACACCATTAAGTTTGGCCGGCCACGCAATCCAAAAGCCTCACTATGTCCGGCTTTATCCGGACGCCTGGCAACGCTACACACATCAATATCGGTGCTAGGCAGGCACGTATCTAGAAAAACATTTCGGAGCGGGGTCCAAGAAATTTCGGGTGGGCTGGGGGGGGGATCCAAGCGGTAAAAAAAAGGCAGAATTTTTCACAGAAAGACTGTATCATTATCATTTTAGTAAGAAAAATCAAAATTAAATACGTCCTTGGTGCTAGGGGGAATTTTCGGGGGGGGGGGGCGTAGCATCGGGCGCCATTCTAAAGTCTAAAACTGAGAAAAGGTTGATCTTCGTAAAAGGGGGTGCCTCTTTTTACATTTGCACGGGGGGGCGCACGTACCCTATGGCCGCCCCTGCTTTTACATAAAGTAGGAGATGTTAAAAATAGAACTAGACTTTTAGAAACAGATCTTACTTTTGGAAACATAAAGTAATATATGTTTCTAAAAGTTTTTACTTCCCTTTTACATATAGTAATATACAAAACCATACCCAGGGGGTTGGTCCTATGGATCCGGACCCTGCCCCTCCCCGAAATTGTCAAATTATATATATGTGTGTGTTTGTGTGGGTGAGAGAGTATAGTTTTATATAAAATGATGATATTAAATTAAACAGACCTCCCCCTATCCCCACCCCCCTAAAAAATATCAGACCCCCTCCAAAATTATTTTCTGGGTACGACCCTGGTAATATATGTTCCTGAACCCCCTCACCCTCTTGGTTACGCCCTTGCAACGCATTTTATCAGACAAATAAACAAATTATATATACACTGTAATCATTATTAATATAAAAGATATCTTCCTAAAATCTGTCCATTTTTTAAACGTTTTTGCTTTGGGGACAATTTGGCGCCCTCTGTGTTTGGCGCCCGCCTGCAAAGAGCAGGCCCGCTTCCGCCGGCCCTGGCAGTAACATTAATGTAACATCACCCCTAATAACATAAAAAGTCGTAGTTTCATTTGTGAATTTTAAAGTTATAAAAATGTGTAAATGTGTATTATAAAATATTTGTAACATTAGGCACATTTCTGTTTTTCAATTAGAAAGCTACTTAAAAATATTGGGAAAATAGCATTGACTGCTGCTGAAAGACAGAAAAGGTGATGAGATAAATTAAAGAATGAAGGAAAATATGAAGATCATAAAAACAAAGCAGAAGCAATAAAGAGCCAAAATAAGCGAAGAAATGATCCAGCTAAATTACCTCAGTCAATTCAGAAGAAGGTAAAAAGATTAATTTATCTTGAAATTAGAGAAAATGTTTGAAAAAGAGTATTCTGAATTGATTGAGGTAATTTAGCTAGGTCATTCCCTTTTTATTTTCGCTCTTTATTGCTTTGTTTTTCTTTTATAATCTTCACATTTCCCTTCATTCTTTAATTTATCTCTCCTCCTTTTCTGTCTTTCTGCAGTAGTCAATGCGATTTTTCCAATATTTTTATGTAGGTATCTAATTAAAAAACAGAAATGTGACTGAGGTTACATATTTTTTATAAGTTTAAAATTCATAAATTGAACCAATATTAAATATTCAAACTTTTTATATTTCTGGGACTAATTTTATTTAAGCAAGAAAAACTTTTATAGAATTTTGTGACTGGTACATTAAATATTTTGCCTAATGTACAAAAATTGTTTTTAAGATAAATATTGCAGTTAAAGGTTTTTGCATTCGGCTAATATTTTCATATATAAACTAAATTTAAAAAAAAAAAAGATTTCATTCATATTTGTTGATTTCTTTTATAAAACAAGGTGAACTTCCTACACCTCTTTAAGACAAGAACTCATGTAAAAACAGTAATGTTGCCAAAATTTGTGTATGAAACTTTTAAAAAGGTGTTAACTTTTTTAGCATCATTTTATAGCAATTCACATATTTTTACTTCATCGGGGACTAAATGAATAGTTATTTCGGATTTATGTGCTCGGCCCGCATATAAATCCACATCATTCAGGTGATTTATTTATTAAAAACAGCGTATTCTATAAGTTTGCGCCATCTGTCGACGGGTTTGTATAAAAGAGCTCAATTGTTTTTTTTTTATATAAAATATAGTTTTTTTTTGTGTATTATAGGAACAGTGTTTTTTTCGCGATAAAAAATATCCTGTTTTTTAATCCAGGACTTTAACTGTATTTATTCCAAATTTCATTCAAATCCGTCAAATAGTTTTAGAAGAAGGTAAAAAGATTAATTTATCTTAAAATTAGAGAAAATGTTTGAAAAAGAGTATTCTGAATTGATTGAGGTAATTTAGCTAGGTCATTTCCTTTTTATTTTGGCTCTTTATTGCTTCTGCTTTGTTTTCCGTTTATAATCTTCATATTTCCCTTCATTCTTTAATTTATCTCTCCTCCTTTTCTGTCTTTCTGCAGTAGCCAATGCGATTTTTCCAATATTTTTATGTAGGTATCTAATTAAAAAACAGAAATGTGACTGATGTTACATATTTTTTATAAGTTTAAAATTCATAAATTGAACCAATATTAAATATTCAAACTTTTACATTTTTGGGACTAATTTTATATAAGCAAGAAAAACTTTTTAAGACTTTTGAACATAGAATTTTGAGACTGATGTTACATTAAACATCTGGCCTAATTTACAAAAATTGTCTTTAAGATAAATAATGCATTTAAAGGTTTCTGCATTGGTCTAATCTTTTCATATATAAACTAAATTTCAATTTTAAAAAAATAAGATTTCATTCATATTTGTTGATTTCTTTTATAAAACAAGATGAACTTCCTACACCTCTTTAAGACAAGAACTCATGTAAAAACAGTAATGTTTCCAAAATTTATGTATAAAATTTTTAAAAAGGTGTTAACTTTTTTAGCATCATTTTATAGAAATTCACATATTTTTACTTCATTGGGGACTAAATGAATAGTTATTTCGGATTTATGTGCTCTTCCCGCATATAAATCCACGTCAGAAGGAAAAACATATTCAGGTGATTTATTCATTAAAAACAGCGTATTCTATAAGTTTGCGCCATCAAAAAGCTCAATTGTATTCTTCTTTTTTGGATAAAAGATAGTTCTTTTGTGTCTTACAGGAACAGTGTTTTTTTCACGATAAAAAGTATCCTGTTTTTTAATCCAAGACTTTAATTGCCTTTATTCCAAATTTCATCCAAATCCGTCAAATCGTTTCAGCGTGAAAGAGTAACAACATACATACAAACATTGACAGTTATGATATTAGTAGGACATAATCTACAGTCGACTCCGGTTATAGTGGACCCGGATATAGTGAACTTTCGGCTATAGTGAACGCAAATCGTTAGTCCCGATTCACTTACATTAGTAATGTGCATAGCATTTTTCGGTTTTAGTGAACATGATTTCGCTTATAGTGAACCTAAAAACTGAACTTCGAAAACTCTGGAAATG
This sequence comes from Cheiracanthium punctorium, assembly GCA_038373885.1. NCBI lineage: Eukaryota > Metazoa > Arthropoda > Arachnida > Araneae > Cheiracanthiidae > Cheiracanthium > Cheiracanthium punctorium. The sequence goes on along the minus strand of JAWZYV010013835.1, from coordinate 4,152 downwards.
GCGGAGATGAAGTTTTGGGGTGTCTATACTCTCAAAGGTTGTTTGTATTGCATTTAATAAATACACAAAGATACTATCAAGCATCTGTCCCAAATACAGGCGAATTGTCAGTGGCTAGGTTGAGGTCGGGCTAACATGGCGAGGGGAGGGGGAGAGGGGAACAATAGCACACTAGACTCTTGACTGCTGTGAAGCCAGGTATTTATTCCTTGCAGCGATGCTTACTTAGTGCATTAGCTTTTCAATTCCTTAGCATAATAGCCCATGTCTTGTGGTGTATTCCTCCCCGCATTCCTTTTTTCCGATACCCCCAGTGCTTAAAAGATAAGCTCATCTTTTCCACGCTGCAGGAAAGCCCGTGACACCCACACTTCCACAATGAAGAAGAAACATGCAACTTTTTTCATTCTCACCTGAAAGAAGCACAGGTTAAGGATTACCACTGATCGCTATTGCTTGATTGGCTATAGCACTTTCCGACTAATTGAATGGAATCTCCCAAATTATAGTAACACTTAGGAGTAATAAGACATAAATACGATTAATTATGTTTGATTTGCACACATATTCAGTGCGGGTATAAAACACTATTTTTTACTTATGTATATAATGAATTCCTTGCTCATATGGGGACACTTCGCTTATAGTAAACTTCGGATATAGTGAACGAAATTTGCCGGTCCCCAGAGGTTCACTATAACCGGTGTCGACTATATAAAAATGAATGTTTGTGGGTATGTGGTGTATGACGTAGAAAAACTCCAAAACCGCTTGACCGATCACCATGAAATTTGGTACACTTAAGTCTTTTGTCAGGGAGAAGGTTTTTATGCTGTCCATTTTTACATTCTGCAGAGCCACCTAGCTCGCCGCTAGGTGGCTCTGCAGAACGTCGAATTCGATTCAACCGCTTGCTATGAAAATGCCGTTTAACTTACTCTGACGAAAATTGGTACGTTTAGATATTTGAACACAGAGAATATTTTTACACTATATATTTTGCGATAACTTTTCGCTAGATGGCGCTGCAGAGTGTTGAATTCTATTCCGTTCGACCGCTTGCTATAAAAATACCGTTTAACCAATTTTGATGAAAATAGGTACACACAGATATTTGAAGACGTAGAATATTTTTACACTATCCATTCTGCTGTAACTTGCCGCTAGATGGTGCTGCAGAACGTCATATTCTATTTCGTTTAAGCACTTGCTGTGAAAATACCGGTCAACCGTTTTGATGACAATTGGTACACATGGATATATGAACATGGAGAATACTTTTACGCAATCCGTTTGGCTATAACTTGCAACAAGATGGGGCTGCAGCACATCAACTTCTATACCGTTCGACCAATCGCCATAAAAATGTTTATACTTACACATTTGAGCAAGCAGAATATATTTAATTATTCATTTAGCTGTTACTCACTACTAGATGCCAGTGCAGCACATTATTACTTTAACTCGCCATTAGATGGCAATGCAGCGCACCAACTTCTTGACCGGACAATTGATCGATATGAAAATTGATATACATAGATACTTGAACACGGAGAATATTTTCGTGTAATCCCTTTTGCTATAAATAACTACTTCATTGTGCTGCAGCACATCATTACCTTAACTCGACAGCAGATGGCGCAGCAGCATATAAAAACCGTTCAACTGATCGCTATCAAAACTGGTATAGATAGATATTTGAACACGGAGAATATTTTGGCATTATCCATTTTGCTATAACTTGCCACTAGATGTCACTTCAAACCAATAACTTCAGGACCGTCCAACTGTTCGCCATGGAAATTCGTAAACATAGATGTTTGAACGAGAGGAATATTTTCGCGGCATCCGTTTAGCTATAACTCGCCTTCTGTACCGTTCAACCGTTTGCTATGAAAATACCATTCAACTGATTTATGAAAATTGGTACACACAGATATTTGAACACGGAGAATACTTTTACGCTATCTATTTTGCTATGATTTACCTCAAGATGCCGATGCTGCGCAGCAACTTCAAGGCCGTTCGACCGATCACCTTAAAATTTGGTATACATACACATTTGAGCAGAGAGAATATTTTTTTAGTGTTCATTTGGCTGTACTCACAACTTGATGGCACTGCAGCCAGGGGCTGATTTCCGGGAGGGCATTCGGGGCAAGTGCCCGAGCCCCCAACAAAAGGGGATCCCCAAATTGTTCTTTAAGTTTCAAAATTTGTAAATTTTGAAAAAAATTTCGAAAGAGGGTCCCCTAATGAAGTTTTTGCCTAGGGCCCTCAACTGGGCAAATCTGCCCCTGTGTGCAGCACTTTATTATTTTAACTCACCAATAGATAGCACTTCAGCTATCAGGCGTAGCCAGGATTTTGTTTCTGGAGGGGCACAGAGAGTTTTGTTCATCTAATTAATATTCTAACTATTAAGTGTAATTAGAAATATTTTAATCATTAATAAATCTTAAATTTAAAAAAATATAATTAGTAATTATAATTAGAAATAATATTCTAATTATAATTAAAAATAAGATTTTAATTGTTAATTCTAATTATAATATTACTTAATTCATAATTTCACAAAAATATCCTTAAATATATGTTTAAAGATGCTATTCAGTATTAATTTCGCGAGTTAATTAATAATCTATATAAATAAAATTAGATTTTTGTCTGTACATTTCTTGGAATTCAAAAATTTTGCGATTTCTATCCATTTCAAGCACCCGGGAATCCGATGCGACCCTCAAAAAAAAGTTTGTCTGTCTGTCATTCTGTCCGTGACGCTTTTTCTGTTTAAGCATCACGTAAAAACGGCTGAAGCGAATGATATGAAATTGGGTGTCATGATAGATGGTCACTCAACTTAAAACATAGGCGTGGAATTTTAAAAAAATCTTGATTGGATTTTGAGATTTTGCGAAAATCGTTTCAAACTGCGTAAATTTGTGTTCAAGCATCACGTAAAAACGACTGAAGCGAATGATACGAAATTGGGTATCATGATAGGTGGTCACTCAACTTAAAACATAGGCGTCCAATTTTTTAAAAATCTTGATTGGATTTTGAGATTTTGCGAAAATCCTGTCAAACTGCGTAAATTTGTGTTCGAGCATCACGTAAAAACGACTGAAGCGAATGATATGAAATTGGGTGTCATGATAGGTGGTCACTCAACTTAAAACATAGGCGTCGAATTTTTAAAAATTTTCATTAGATTTTCAGATTTTGCGAAAATCGTTTCAAACTGCGTAAATTTGTGTTCGCACATCACGTAATAACTGCAAAGGTGAAAAAATGATATTTGGTGAAATGATAGGTGGTCACTCACCTTAAACTATAAGCATCTAATTTTAAAAAATCGATCCGATTTCGAGATTTTGCGAAAATAGTTTAAAAGTGAGTGAATCTTTGTTCCCGCATTACGTAATAACTACCAAAGCGAATGATATGAAATTTGGTCACATGATAGGTTGTTGCTCAACACAAAGTACAGGTGTCCAATTTTTTAAACATTTGCATTAGATTTTGAGATTTTGTGAAAATTCTCTCAAAGTACGTTTATATTTCTTCAAACATCACGTAATAACAACTTATACGAATGATACGAAATTTAGTGATATGATAGGTAGTTGCTAATCTTAATTTATAGGCGTTGAATTTTTAAAATATTTTGATTACATTTGGAGATTTTGCGAAAATCGTTTTAAAATGCTGAAATTTTGGTTTAGGCCGCTTTCCTATAAACTTGGGGGAAAGAACTGAGTGATTGATCACGCATCTGGGGAGGAAAAGTGAGTTGAAAATAGGGGTCCTGTAAAAAATGCACTTCCTTTTGTCCAGGTTGAGCGAGCCCCTTCGTCTAAAAACGGTTAAAGAAGAAGGCGAGTTTCTCTTTCTCCCCTGTTTGAAATAACAAGCAGAGGGGGATGAGCGCCATTTTCACCCACACACGAAACAGAGGCAGGCGTACACTGGATTGAACGGGAGAACTGTGCGGGATTTTACTGTATCAAATCCCATATAGAATTTTTCATTTACAAAAAAAATTTCTTCATTTTCTTCGTTTTTACCTAAATTAATTGAGAACCAAAATCATAATATATTTCAGATGTTTCTTAATAAGACTTTGATTGAAGTAACCCTTTATGAATTAAT
>JAWZYV010013834.1:0-172585 GCA_038373885.1 Cheiracanthium punctorium | reverse complement strand
TCTCGTAAATCTCCCCATCCCTTATTCTTTTACACATAAAAAAACATTGAATTCCTGCTAGGATTTCACATGCACACAATACTTTAATTAAAAATAATTTTGTAAATAATCTAAATAGAAAAAAAATCATTATTCTTTTATTTTTACTGCAGGAGTCTAAATAATTTAATAAAATAGCCAAACATGGCAACCTCGATGCTCATTTCTCACATTTTTGACTACAGGGGTTACAATCGCGGAGAGCAAAAATTAGCGGTTTTGACGGGTTTTTTATCAATATCTTCTAAACTAATTCGAATTTCGAAATTTAAATTAGCGGAGGTTCTTTCTCGAAATTTTCCGAATCCGTGGATACCTCGGTCGAAACTCAGCTCCCAACCGTTTCGGAGGAGATGATGTTACACACAGACAGACGCGCACAGATTTTAATAGTATAGATTTATATCTGCTGTTTCTGTGTTTTATAAATTTAAGAAATACACTGTTATTAATTTAATTTCAGTTTTTTCTAACATGCACTAAAAGCATATACCTATTTCTGAAAAGGTTGTATTGTATTGTGTTATGGTAAACCTACACAAGCAGTATTTTGTATTGCCTATGTAAGGGAGGGGGGTGTCTTGCAGGGATGACTGTGCTTGTGAAGCGTATTTACGTTACATCGTGAGAAAAACTGTCCAAAACTCCAAATTTTTAGATTATCAGCCATCCAGTAGACCAGAACCCTGGACCTTTATTGTTCAGTTATCTACCATCTTCAGTATCTTATCAACTCGACTCAGGTGTACACAACATCTTGTTTTAGATGCCATCTCCGGCCTTTAAATGTCTAATACAAAAGATAGTACATGTATAAATTTAGATTAATTAATCAAATATCTATCTGAAAAGTATTGAACAGAATTTTAAATCTGGTATTTAAAGGAATACAAAATAAAAGTGAGAAAACCTAAGATTTGGAAAAAATATTTTTCTTAAAATTATAATTAAAAATTACAATAAATTTTATGTATATATGAAGAGTAAAAGAATTATTATTAAAACTAGTTAGTATGTAAAACTATTATTTATTTTCCTTTGAATTCTAAATAATTATTATTATTAATTAATTATGTGAGATTTCTGCAGAGGAAAAAAAAATTTCATTGAAATATTAATTACATATTTGAATTTTCCAAATAGAGATAATAATATTAGAAAAATAAAGACTTAATTTTAATTAGAAATAGCTATCAAAATACTAGAGATACATGACACAGAATTCTTAAAGAAAAAGTTAGGAAGGAATTTTACCAAAAAAAAATTTTTTTTAATTAATTATTTTTTAATTCACAGTCTTAACTATTTTTAATTATTAACTATTGCAAAATAAATTACAGAAAAATTAAGTAAAATATATAATAATCTGTTATTATTTTTTTAAATGAAATAAAACAAAAAGGGCAGTAAAACAAAGCCCATCTCACAAAAGAGCGACAGCGAGGATCGAACTCAAGACATCTGAACACAAACAAGATATGGAACGTACTAGCTATCTAGGAATAAACTGGTTTACATTATAAGTTAAGTTATACAAAACTTGTCACAGATTGACGCGACATCTCGGATAGCTGAGAGTCAAAAGCAAAAGGAAATAGAAATATTATTAAAAGAGGGACTAATTAAAACATAAGGGATAACATATTCAAAAGGAAGGATGGTGGAATTATTATGTGTGTATGAAATCATGGATTGAGATTGAGCGCCGAGTCATTTCCTATTAGATTTTTTAGGTCAATTCTTTGCATCAATTTTGTCCAGAGCATATTTATAGCAATTATGAATACTGTGATGAAAATTGATGATTAATTGAACCAAAAAAAAAATTAAGAGCCTACTTATCCTTAAAAAAATATTTTCTTAGGCTCCCTCACTTTCGCGTCCGCCAACAGCACTGCATTCATACTCCCTGCCTTGTTTACCGCCTCAAAGAAGATGATTCCCTGTATTTTATTGCGCGAGTTAAATAGTCCCCTCTTTTAGGGGACTATTCACTTATAATTCATTTCCTAAGTAATAATGTATATATACCTTTCAAATTTATTGAAGAATCTTTTTTTGAATTTTTCATTTCAGCATTACATTTTGTACATACATTTTGAATTTCTTTATTTTTATTGTTATTATTATTTTTTTTACCATCCCCATGCGGAAATTTTTTTAAATGGTCCATGGGGAAATTGGAAGGGGAAAAGTGGTCTGCGAGTTTAAGCTCAGTTGGGAACCACTGCTCTAATAGATTTGGGATGGAAAGCAATTCTAAATGAAAGGAGATCAGTCCGCAACAACAAGACTGAGGATAGAGGTGAGGTGGCTTTCAAAAGTGCTACATATTTTTAAAGGATTTTAGGTACTTTTAAATAAAATTCTACTCCTTTTATGTATTTATAAACATAGGCTACTATTTTACTTACTAATTTTGGCTTGACAGGCTGCTAAAGCTTCTATTTCTAGTGTTACTAGGAGTGGCAACAGCTGAAGCTGCAACAAATTTAATATGAGTGTAGTTATTAATTATTTATGAATTGAAATTACTGATGTACTTATCGATTTTTTAATAGAAATGTAAGATGTGGTTCTCTTCAGTGTCAGCGAGGCTCCCGTGCTCCCATGATTGCTGGCAAAGACAAACAGTACACAAGAACCATCGTGTCAATTGGTGGACAAGAATATGAATGCAAGTTAGTGGAATGCTCAATGTTTTCTTCTCTCTAAAATATTCTGCTTGAATATTTTCTTGATTACATTATTTAAGATGTACAATCAGTTTGGGAACTATGGAGAGAGGTATATTAAAAAATTATCTTTTTATCATAGAACTTTAAATGTTTTGTTTATTTCTATATAAAAAGAAATGCTTAAAAATCCTGACATTTAGCAATGGGGAATTATGCTCGCCTACTCGCCTCTTAATTTTTTAGCCTAGTGTGTAAATTTCCTAGATTTTTAGAACTGTCAAAAATTAAAGTTACCTATGAGAAGGTCAATGCCTTTTGCAGTCATCTCCTACATTTAATGAGAAATCACCAAACCTAATTTTATCCAATTAAAATTTTAAAGATTTATAGCTCACACTCTAATTAACCAATTTGCATGCAACCAAATACAAACTTTGATTATTTAACATGTAGAACATCATTTTTAGATTCGTTTAACAGGCTTTGATGTAAAACTTACACCAGTCAAAATGAAAGTTTCCACAGTATCCAATAGAAAAGTAAAAACTGAGGGAATTTCTCCCCTTCTTGATAATTTAAGTTAAAAGTCAAACATTGGCTCAGCAGCCCCTCTGCAGGGCCAAGGCCTGCGCTGCTCATGCTCAACTACGCCTTCGCAACCATGAACTCTGGGGTGTGGATGCATATGCCTTGGCCAGGTGGTCGGCCTGATGTGAAGCCCCCAGTATTTGACCCCAAGCAAGCTTGGTCCTCATTTTATCGACCCACTCAAGAGATGAAAGGTTAAGTCAACCTTGCCCAGCCAGGATTCGATCTCTGGACCTGTGGGACGGCAGCACAGTGTGCTAACCATTACACCACTGGGCTTCTAATTTAAATTAACTATATCAAATAAGATTATTGGCTTTTTTATGCCTTAAGTTTAAAAATGTTTTTAAACACAATTAGTTTAAGAGCTTTTGGCATAAAATTATGCCACACAAAATGGCTTGTGTGCTTGTCTACATAAGTAAAACAAGATGCAAAATTTGTCAGCATGTGTGTCTTTTAATTGTGTAGTGCCAATACAGGTGGTCCTAGACAGAGGTGTACCATAAGCCCCTGAAACTCCTGCAAATCAAGTAGTCCCCAGCTTAAAGTGGCCCTCAAAAGTTTACTGTTACATTTTTAAAAAATGAAATTTAGAAAGTTTTCTTTAAAGGGGTAATACAGAGCTCAGTAACAGAAATTTTAAAAAGAAGAAATGGCAGGAATTTATAAATAATTTTACTTTTGAAGATTCTAAAAAACCAGGCTGTTTTGGGGGAGATTTTTACTATTTTAGAATGATGCAAAATAAAATCCCAATGGACTGATATTTAACTAAATTACTATTAATTATGGTATTAATCTAAAATTTCTTTTTGTTTCTTTTCTAACTCTGCATTAACCTTTTTGCAATAAATTACAATCTTCATCTTTTCTGCTTTTTTTTTTTTTTTAATATTTCTTAATTTCTGAAATAGGCGCTCACAAAATTTCAAGACTGGTCTCAGGACAAAAAGTTTACTAAACATTTTTGTACAGCAATTTAAAATTCTTCGAAATATGACCGTTGGGCATCAACACACCTCTGCCATTTTTATTTCCATTGTTCATATCCTTCCTAAAACTCTTTAAATGAAAGGCTGTCAAGGGACCTTGTTGAGGCAGCTTAGACTACTGGAATCATGCCAAACCATTTCCCTTTTCAGGTCTTTTGATTTCGTGGAACAAAAAGTAGTTGCTTGGAGTTAAGTCGGGACAAGCTCCCAGTGGCTTCGTTTTGTTTTATCAAATCAAGAGACCTTTCAGGCCTCTCTTGGGAAGAAAAGAAAAGTTATTCATCACCTTACCAGCAGTTCAGGAAGCATATGAACTATGGGGAAAATGCTGACAATAGTGTCTTAATTCTTAATGGTCATATTTCAAAGACTTTTAGTGTGTTGTGCAAAAATGTTCAGTAAATTTTTTGTTCTGAGCCTAGTCTTGAAACTTTGTGAGTGCACCCATCCATCAGCTTGTACATTGTAATTAAAATGATTGGCTATCATCCTCTTCGCTTCCCCCCAATGTAAACTCAGGAGTTAAAAAAAAAAATTGTGTCAATGTATGATATAGATTGTTTAGTACAGGTTATGCCAATTTCTATACACATTGTAAATAATTACCCTAATCAAGAACAAAAATATTTCAAGTGCATCTTCTTTTCTGTACTATAGTGAGACAGATATACATATAAACAAATAGAAGGGCGGCCACTGAAATTTCTGCAGGGGACTGGGTTTTTCTTGTACATCTCTGGTCCTAGATCTACCAAATTTATAACTGGGGTCACTAGAACAGATCTTAACATACCCCAAAGCAGTTGTTTCAAAATTTCAGTTAGAATTTTTTGTTTGTCTGTTTGTTTGCTTTATATTTTATGCAGATTTTTACATTTATCTCCAGATGTAATAAATACATTTAATTTTCTACTTCTAAAAACTAGAGTGACATCTGGCACAATTCAAAAAGACATCCCTGACTTGGGCCTTGTGAGTGATGGTACAAAATGTGCTGAAGATAAGGTATATAGTTTTTTTTATGTCCTTATGTGTATGAAATTTTCCTGTATTTTTTTCCCTGAAATCTGTATGTATGTAACTCACATATCTCAAAACACTATTAGTCTTAGAATATTAAATTTTTACATTAAGGATTGCTGTAATATCTAGTTACGAACATCCCATTTTGGTTCCAATCTACTCGATAGTTTATTTACAGACCCACAAAAAAGAATTCCGATACATTAAGGTCTATGGTACTTGAGTATATTATGTGTACAGTCTGTTTTTGCCATGACCAAAATCTCATGAACTGTTATCAACTAAGGTGAGTTTTGTCAAAATATTACCAAATTTGGCACCAAAAATAATTTGTGAATGCACCCTATTTCACAAATTAAGAAATAGTGTTAAATAAAAAGAAAAAAAAAGCGGAAAAGAGGATTGTAATTTATTGCAAAAAGGTTAATATACAGTAAATAGTTCTAGATTAATGCCATAATTAATAGTAATTAAGTTTAGTTAAAGGACAATCTATTGGGATTTTTGCTATTTTGCATAATTTAAAATTTTTTAACCATCATTTTAAGTCATTAAGTAAAGTTTTAGGTCATTTCGTGTCTACATCAGATTCTTTTTACAATTATTTCCAAGAAGTCTAATTACAAGTAAGCTGAGCCTAAACATACTATTCATATTTGTTACTTTTCAAAACAAGAGTTTTATTTATTTGTTTTTTTCTTTCAAGAGAGATGGTGAGGGGGTGGAGAGGGAGCATGACCCTTTACCCTCCTAGGAGGAAGAATTTAAAAATGTTCTGAAATTCATTTTTATGAATGTGTGAGTGTTGTATTTTACAAGATTTTCATGGTTATCTCTTTTTTTTTCCCCTCTTTGAAATAGAGATGTGTGAAAAGAAAATTTTGTCCCTCTGCCTGTCATAAGTTACGAGTTTTGGAAAATGCTGTCTAAACTAGTATCTATGTTGAAAAATTCACATACATGCAGAATTTTGTATTATTAGCTTCATTATTTTTCTTAGTGGACTATTATCATATGAAATAAATGAATTACTTTCTAAACTCCCTAGTAATATTTTAATTTGCGGTTTGGTATTTTCGGCACTGGCCAGTTTGGCGCAGCCCGATTCGCCGCCACATATTTGCATTCTGAAATTTTTAAATGTAAGAAATATTAAGTTAAAAAAGTAGGAGGATATAATTATGAGGATTTCCCATCCCAGCACTCCGGAAATGGATAAATCATTAATTAAAATGCAGAACAGGACAAATAACTTTTGCATTGTATTTAGCAATCTATTATAAGCTGGGATGGCTTTACTAATAGGCTAACCTAGGCGACTGCCTAGGACACCGATTAAATAATCTTCACCAAATATTTAAATGCAATTTTTTTTTTTTTCCATTTCCCACTCTTAGATTATAGCTGCTAATGACTGATTCTTGAAAGAAATCTCTAACGATCTCGTGTGTATGAGTGTATGCATGCATGTATCAGTGTATGATAAGTGCTTACAGGGCGTCATCCATTCTTGATTTTGCCTAAAGCCTGTAAAAAACGATGACTTGCTTTGCTTCACTTTCCATATGTTCACGAAGCCTGTGTTGCTCGTGTCCCAACCTACTTTTGACATCATGCACAACACAGAATGCACGAATGTGCTGCCATCTGACAAGCAGAACAATTATTTTCATAACCCTAAGTGTAATAAGTTTTAACTGTTAAAGGCTCCTTTAAATTATACAAATTCCTATTCATCATAAATTTTTTGTTCATGCATGAGAAACGTAGATTTCCACCGAGGAGGCCGCGTCAAAATAAATTTCATGCCATAACAGTCACTCCAAAAAGGCTGCGCTGAAATGGGTTTCGCGCCGAAATCGCCACGTCGAATAGTCCCATCCCGTTAAAATTGTTTTAATACTTTTATGCAACCAAGTTGATTTCTGTAATAATTGCAAAACCTTACTTTTTATGGAGTCCATATAGCTAGATTTAGTAAAAGTGTGTGTTTACTATAACTATGCCCTAATTTAAAATTAGGCATAGTAGGTGCTCACTTACAGACCAAAATATTGAGAGGCAGCTTTTCTCTTTTTTGCCACCCAGACAGCACATAAGCTTAAATCAAGTTTGACATTTCTTTGAATTTGACGCACTAATGCAAGCTTGACACTTCAACTCATTCTAAGCTGGCAGCAAGCTTGCAGGAGTCAAGTTGAATTGTCAAGTTTAAATACAGCTTGATTTAAGCTTGAAAATTGATACTCGCGTGATTTTTCCTTTTTAAAAGAGTGTTGATGGTGCCATCTGTGAAAGAGAATGGACATTAATTGTCTAGCGTCATAATATTTGCTGAAAGTTCGTAAAAGATGTGTTTTATTTTATATTACCAGTGCCATATTACCGGCAGGGCAAATGGGGCAACTGCGCAGGGCTTACAGATTTTAGGGCCCAAAAATCTTACACTTTTGTAATTTTAAAATAAAATTACAAAGGATAAAAAAAAAAAAAAATTCAGAAGTTAAATAATTTTTTTTTAATTATAAAGTATGAACAATGAAAATAATTCAAATTTGCATTTGTATAAATTAATTTTAACTTATTTTTATTCTTCGAAAGGCTCTATATCAATATAGCATACCAATATGTAGGAAAATAACCACATTTGTAAAGAGAATTTTTAGCGTTAAAAAATAGCAAAATTTTTCAATTATTTGTTATTTTAAGAAATATTTACAAAAATGACTAAAGTGTTTGTATTCCATACATGTTAGCAACTGTGATATAACATTTCGAAGTAACGTTTAACTATCTGTTTCTTTCATGTTAGATTACTTAACACAAAATTTGTGTTAAGTAAACCCATTCTATATTTCCAAATATGGAAATTCTTCAAAATAAAATACAATTATACTACGAAATTGATTTCAAAATCAGTCGTTTGTCTCTGTTTTGGCCAGCAGTATTGCTTCATGAGTGTTGCGGTACTGAAAGTTTTAAAACGTGTTTTTTTATTTTAATTTAATTTATTTTGATGCATTATTTTAATTCTGATGCATCCCATGGAAAAATAAAAGAAACAAATAACATATCGCCCACTTATCAATTTGGCGAGAAAACAGCGTGGTAAGTCACTTCAAACTTTAGTCATAGCTGCACAAGGCTACGGTGGCGGAATGGATAGCGTGCTCGACTACGAAGCCAAAGGACCCGGGTTCTATTCCAGCGACGAACACTCGATGGAAACAGATTAAATTAAATTGAAATTTCAGCGTAGAGGGGGAAAATGCATGGAAAAATAAATTATTTGGGGCGCCCCGTGTATTTAAAAAAAAATTTTAAGCTTGAAATGTCAAGCTTAATGCAAGCTGGGCAAGTGTAAACTAGAACACTTGATTCAAGCTTGCATCAAGCTTACACGATTGGAATTTTCAAGCTTAATTCAAGCTTATTGACTTGATAAATCAAGCTTGCTGCCAGTTTGCAGTTGCAGGGATGCAGTTAGCAAACATTTGATGATTTTTAGATATACACTAATATCCCAAACTTACATGATAGGTGGGGCCTAGCGATAACCATGTAAGTTAGGGTATAGGGTAAGTTAGGGTTTGCACATAAATGTGTACATACAAATTGATTTTAATTGGGCCAGCGACTAAAGAAAACAATAATTTCAAAAAAAAATTTAATAACATGTTAGATAATACATATGTATAACAAATTATAATATTTTAATCGTAAACAGGAGTAAAAGTTTTTTTTGGAAGAAAACGGGAGATGAATCGACACGATTTGGAAATTGTGTAACTCTGGTTTCATGTAAATCCGGGAAGCGCTTCAAGGTATTACTGTATACATAGTTTTAAAGCCCAGGCCAAAAAAAGTGTTTTGGCCTCCTGCCTTCAACAACAGAATTCAAATTTTGCAGGGAACATTTTAAACATTAGTTTTACGATTTGGTGTGTCTAACGAACAAAAGATAATTGTAAATCAACTGGTGATAAGAACAATCTTGTTCTAAAGAAAGTTTACATCTGCCTTCTCTTTACATTGTTGTACTGCTTGCTTGATGTGGAAAACATGGGTATTGTGCATTTGCCTTTGCTGTGCAGATAATGACTTATGAAGACCAATGACTTATATCATTCTGCTTTTATTTAAGCTAAATTCTATTACCTACTAATGGAATGTTTGGGCAGAAAGAAACAGGCTTTTGTAAAATCAAAAATAATTTATTTTATAATCAACATAAATAGGGTGTGTACCATCATGGAAAAGTCAAGAATTAGAAAAATGGTCACGAAAGTCAAGAAAAGGTCAAGAAATGAAGCACTAGGTCACGATTAGCGACTCAACTCCCTTTTTCCATTTCATTCAAATTCTTAGCTGACGATTTTCTAAATTTTCTAAACTTTTGTGCACCATTTTTACAGTTTTGCTAATAAACGTACAGTTTACCGCATTTCTGTCGATCTTTGTTGTAGAGATATTTAATTTTGAAATCGGGGCTTATTCGCTGATCACCCTGTATATTAATAGTGTTAAATTTAAAAGTATAATTTTTCTTCATTCTATCAGTATGATGCAGGGGTACAGAAACTGTTTTTACTCTCAACATTTCCCTCAATCCATATGCAAATTTCCCCAAAATTTTATGATATGTTTATAGACTTGCATAAGTTCTGTATTACCATAAGTGTAAAAATATTTGCAATGTACAAGCTACATACATGTTTACTAAATAGCAATTGGTCCAAGATAAGAGAAATCAAACTGCTGATCGGTGAAAAAGTTGAAAAAAAAAATCGCTTTAAAAATAGGAATGGGAAAGAATAACTCGAAGAATTTTGTAATTCATTGTTAAAATCGAAATCAGTTGTATATTTTCTGCAAAATTTCCCCCTATCCTAGATTGCCGGATCGTACATATTCTGCATCCCTGGCATGAATGTATTTTTGATATTAGTGTTTCGTATTTGTTATGGTCAAGAAATCGAGCTTACTTTATATGGTAGACACCCTGATAAATTAAAGAGGTAGCTACTTGCTACATACAGCACGACACTCATCCAACAACGATACCTCGCTTCTCGTTCGTCGCTCTCCCTCTTGAGTTCAATATCATTCTTTTATATGTAGCAGTCATTTATTTCAGAAATTTCTGCTCCATGGTTGTTGGTAATTTCAGTTGCTTTGGATAGTTTATGGTTTCTGGTGATTCAATGTCCGAAAAATACCCAACATTCGGCCCCATCGGACATGAATCTCCATACAATATTTCTACAATTGCTTTTAGCTTTTCTTTATTAAAAGTCTTTGTCAAAAAGTCCGCTAAATTAGATTTCGAATCAATGTTTCAACACAAATTTACCCTCATTAATTAAAGTTCTAATAAATTGATAATATGTTTAGTTTTTAAGCTTTCTATCTGATTTTTGAAAAATAAATGGCCAACATATTATCACAATGTTGAACTGGCTGAACATTTTCAGATACTAATTTTCATTCTTTGAGCATGTTAGTAAACCATACTAATTCTCTATCTGTAAGAGCTATCAGTTCTGACTCCATCGAACTTAATGTAATACATTTTTCTTTAAATGATTTCCACTCCACCAGAACTTTATCTAGAAAAATTATGCATCCTCCTGTCTTATCTATTGAGTATCAATTCGTTAATCAACTTCCCCAATTAGCATCTGCGTAACAGTTTAAGCTTTTTCACTTTAGTTAAATTAATTTTGTATTCCCTTGTTTGAAAAACATAATTTAGAATGTCGGTTACTATCAACCAAAGTTGATAAGTATAACCATTTGAAAACTGTGCCATTAAATTTGTAGGAAATGAAATGTCTGGTCTTGAACTGTTTGCTAAAAACGATAAGCACCTTATTAAAATGCAGTACTGGTATTTTATCATTATATTTTTTTCAATGATATCGTTCTCTTCAATTTTAGGTGGTAATACTACCCTGTGTTTAAAAGGCAATTGCACGTAACTTTTCGGTAAATCAGAAAATCTTTCACTAAGCTTAATGATGTAAGTATGTTGATGCAAATACAGACCATTTTGTCTGGTTTCAAAATTAACACCTAACAGATACTGTACTTTCCCAAGTACTTTTATATCTAATTTAGATCTCGATGAATTAATCACATTCATGATTATAAGGCTATCTCTGCCAAAAAGAACGATATCATCAACATAAACCAACAATACAGCATCTCCTTTAAACATATAAACACAATTTACACAATTTAATTTTCTAAAACTAATTGACTCAAGAATATTACTCATTTCACAGTACCATTGACATCCACTTTGGTGCAATCCGTAAACGGACTTTTTTAAAAGACATACTTTGTTTTCTTGACCTATTACCTCAAATCCATATGGTTGACACATGTATGTTGTTTCTGGCAGATTGCCATAGAGGTAAGCAGATTTAATGTCAACTTGCACGTTATTCCAACTTAGAAGGGGCTTAAATATAATAAATAATAATCGTACAATAGAAAAATTTACAACTGGAGAAAAAATGTTGGTAAAATCAATACCTGGCTCTTGTTTATGCCTTGAAGCAACTAATCGTGCTTTAAAACGTTTAACTTTATTGTTTTCATCAGTTTTAGCTGTATAAACCCTCTGGTTTCCTATTACCTTAACTTTCTTGGGAGGATCTACAAGCTCCCAGACTTTTCGTTCTTGCATTATTTTCATCTCCTCCTTCAAAGCTGAAAGCCAACAGTCTTTTTCAGGAACTTTCAGAGCTTCTTTGAAATTCTTTAGCACTCTATGCCATTTACTTCATTCTGAAAAATATCTAAATATTCATTTACGCAAAACATTTCAAGATCATCAGATTCTGGATTTTCCGTAGAGGACTCCCTCTCCTTCACGGTGTTCTGATTTTTAATTTTATTGGGTTTAAAATCGAAATCACTTTCATTATAGGCAAAACCTTGCCTTTCACAATAATTTCTCGTGTCATTGTGGGAATGTAGTCGAATACGATCTGGTGTATAGTAATATACGTCAATTCAATTACTTAAATTTCTTGGCCTCTCTTCTTTCCTCCATTTCTTAGGGTCAAAAACTTTCTGTTTAAAATCCGTGATCACAATTTCTCCCTTTACCTCTGTCTTTTTGTCTTGCACTGGTACTCTGAATTCCTCATCTGATTCACAATAGGTATCAAGATCCCGAAAAACTGCATATCCGGTTCTTCTTGAAAGACCAAATAAACTATCTACACAATTTTTAGATTCATCTATTTTTGCATGCACTCCCAGCAAACACACATAGATTCTCTGAACATCTATTAACGTTCAGAAGACGTTTTCTAAACGTTAATAGACGTTCAGAGAACCTGTGTGTGTTTGCTGGGCTGTCTCAACTACTCGTTTTTCTGCAGGTAACCATATGCGATAACCTTTCGTACTTGTTGCATATCCCACCAAAATGTTTTTGCTCTAGGTTCAAATTTATTTCCTTTTTTTTGGGGGGGGGGGTATATGAACATAAGTTAGTGATCCAAAAATTCTAAAATACCTAACCGAAGGTTTAAAACCAGTCCAAACATATACGGGTGTTTTTTTCGCCTGTTAATTTATGTCTACATCTATTTGAAACGTGCACAAATGCATGTGGTGCTTCAGCCCAAAAGTTTTGTCTCAAACCACTCTCAAATAGCATAGAACAAATACCGTTCAAAGCAGTTCTGTTAAATCTTTCTGCTATGCCCATTTGTTCAGGTGTATAAACTGAACTTTTCTCGATTTTAATACCCAACTTGTTTAGTAGTTTCTCAAGTTAGCTATGAACAAACTCAAGCCCATTATCTGTCCTTGCACATTTTAACTTTCTGCCACATTCCCTTTCAACTAGCTAAATAAGATTTAAAACATCCGAAAACTTCACTTTTATAATTAAAAACATTAAAAAAGCCTTAAAATCTCCATAAAAATTCTAAAAACACGCACCATTTAAGCGCTTTCGACAGCACAGTTCACTGTCAGAACTGATTCTGCTTCGCTCGTTCACCGCTTCAAGGCAATCAAGGCTTGCCATGATTGCTCAATTTGCGCATGCACCATGTCGTTGACAGCTCCCTCTTGTGTCAATATTTCCAACGCTTCCCTTCTTAAGCCATAACTGTGGTTATTGTAATTAGCTATTTTCTTGACATTTATGAAATCTATATCTATATTTTCTTTGAAGGCTAGGCAGGATAGTGCGGTACTTTGTCTATTCTATTTTATATCATTTATGTGTTCTTTAATTCTATCTTTAATTTTTCTTTTTGTAACACCAATGTAGTATCCGGGAAGGTTGGAATCTCTATAAGTGAAATTTATTTTGTAAATGCCTGCAGTTTCTAGGGGGAATATTTTATCTGACAGGATTCTTTTAAATATATTGCTATTGGGTTTAATTGGGATACGAAGGTTCATTTTACGGGCACGGTTGGATATTTTTACAGCAAGACCGCAGCAGTAGGGAATCGGATGAGTAAAGGTGGATTTTTCCTTTTGTGCATCGTTGATGATGTTGAGTTTCTTTCTTCTATTTCTGATTAGGCGGGGGATAATATTGCTGGGGTAATTAGCTTCGTGCGCAAGTTGCTTTATGAATTGTATTTCATCCTTTAGTAATTGCTGGTTGGAGCATATTTCTAGGGCTCTATTGACATGTGAACGTAGGTTGAAAAACTTGGGTTCAATTGCTGTCTTGCAGGTAAGATGCACCTTGACTTCTTTCACTAAACCTAATTCCGGTAAGAACACTTGTTTGAACTTTGCTAAGAGTCCCTCTAGGTTAAGCACATTCAGTTTATGTAATTGATGCATCGGGCTTGATGTGAAAGCTTCCATCAACCCAAGAGGTAGAATCCAGTTCCGACCAGCTAAGCTTGTTTTGCCTTCCTTAACCACATATAATGGCAAATTCTCATGTTTGTGTCGGAATTCTACATTTACACTTGTAACACCCAAGATCTCTATAGAATGGCTTGTAAATGACTGTAATCTGACATTTGTACTCTCTAATGGTGGGCAAAGTCTCTTGAACTTTTCAAATGTGACTAATGGCATTAAAGTAAATGGTGCTCCAGAGTCCACTTCAAATGTAGCTGGTTCTCCTTGTAACTTGCATGTTACTTTGACTGGAGGAACAGTCTCTTCAGCATCTCTTACATGGAACAATGTGTACTCTTTGTAGTTACTCTCTTCCATAACTTCAGACAATTTATGCACATTAGATTTATTCTTACTTTGGCTCTTTGACAAGCATTCCCTTGCCAAATGACCCAATTTTTTGCAGTTATTGCAAACTGTATGCTTGTGTTTACACTGGGGTGCTTGGTGATTTCTATCTCCACAACGAAAACACTTTTTTTCCACAGGCTGTGCCGACGCCGATTTCCTTTGTGAACCGGGATTTTTCTTATTTGCTTGCTTGTGGATCTTCTGTACTTCGGCAACAGACGATGCCCGTAAATTTACGGCATCTCTAGCGGCGGCCTCCATTGACACAGCGATTTCTGTTGCACGTGAGAGCGTCAGCTGTGGTTCTGCAAGGAATTTTCTTTATATACTTTCCTCTTGAATCCCGCACACAATTCTGTCCCGAAGCATCGTGTCAAGCGAAGCTCCGTAGTTGCAATACTTCGCTAACTACCGAAGCTCCGCTACATAATCGGCGACAGATTCTCCGGCCTGGTGGACGCGGCTGTTGAATTTAAACCGCTCCACTATCTCAGAGGGGACTGGATCAAAGTGTGCATTCAAAATAGCAATCAGTTAGTTCTGTTAGCGTCTTTGACGTCGGTTCGGCTGGAGACAGGAGATTTCTCAGCAGGGCATACGTTGACGGGCCGATGACTGTTAGGAACAGTGCACGCTTCCGATCATCAGATTCAATCTCGTTCATAATTAGGAATTGCTGCAATCGTTCCATGTATTGCCTCCAAGTTTCCACCAAAGAACTCAATTCTCCAATCGTGCCGAATGCTGCCATGGTTATTTTCAGTGTCCGATCGCTTCTCTATCTCGTCCCGAGATCACGTTCGGTCGCTTCGCTGGCGACGCGGCAAAGTCCGAGAGATCGCCTTACCGGGAGAATTAATACAATCAGTGATCCTGAATTACGTGAGTTCTTCTTGAAAACCTTGTTGCCATTGTTGTATATTAATGACTTGAAAGAAACTGCACACCAATTAAACTTAACAGATATATATTTATTAGGAGAGCGCTCGAATGCTACATGCTTCGCGGCCGTACACAGGACTGACTCGCAGAGCCAGGGAAAAATGCAATTCGGTTAGCGTCAAAGAATATAAATGACCACTGTGTGAAGAAGTCCAGCTCTCATAGGGATAATGTAAGAGCAGAAACATGCGCGGCATTGGCGGAAACCGTGGTGGTAAAAAAAACAACTTTACAGGGCTCAAACGCAGATCCGAAACTATTTTCGCCTTTGCTTTGAGTTAGCTGGGAGTTATTTCCCCCCCCCTTTAATGAAGAAACGCCATTTAAAATGCTTTCATTTATAAAATCGGGTAACGATCAACTAAATAATATTGGTGTAAAAAAGTTAGATCATTGTTAAAGTTTACACTTTTGGGAAAAAATTTATTTATGAAACTTAGGTTATTTTAATTACTATTTTGTTACGGGAATTGCTGCTTAAACTTTTTTTAATTATAAATTCGCTGAACGATCGGCGAAATAATATTATGATTAAAGTTCAATCACAAGTGTGATTAAAGTTAGACTATTGTTAGTTTACACTTTTGGGGGGAAAAATTATTTATGAAACTTAGATTATTTTAATTATTATTTTGTTACGGGAATCGCTGCTTAAACTTCTTTTAAATATAAATTCAGGAAACAATCGATGAAATAATATTGAATATTGATTTAATCCAAATCCAGTTGTTTGAATTAACACTTTTGGGGGTAATTTGAACTTGAAGTAAGGGTTGCTATTATTATTATTTTGTAATGAGAATAGCTGTTTAAACTTATTTTAATCATAAAATCAGATGAGGATCAGTGAAATAATATTGATTTAATCAGGAATTTATATCATTGTTTAAGTTTATACTTTTAGGGTAAAAATACAGTGTTAAAAAAAAAAATTAAATAAAAATTTGTATAATGTGATATGGACTACTGTTTTGTGCTCATCACTTTTAAAATAAATGTGTATATTCTATTGCAACAATTGGGAAATAAGTTGAACTTTATATTTAATATTTACTAATAACTACCATGTATGCTGAAATAAAAAAAGATATACTTACTCTCATAATTCACTATTCAAAACACCCAGTAAAATAATTTAAAATGTGACATCAGCATAATAATTTCATAGAAGCCAAACTTGTTCTTAAATGTGGTTATAATTGTTATGATTTAAGACTTGTTCTGCTGAAGAATACTGAATTATGCACAGAAAAGTGTATACGAAAACTTCAATTATTTTTAAAAGATATAAATATGGATGATAATTTCTTCAAACATTAGCACAAAAAACGCCAATAAAGTAGAAGTTATTAGTGTGAATGTGCATAAACTTAATGTATTTTTTGTACATCATCAATTTTAAATTATTATTATTATTTTAAGATAAATGAAAACTAATTAATTGGGCCTTATATATGTAATAAATTGGTAGACCTTTCTTGGAATTATTTATATAATCAGTCTGCATGTTTATATGTTAAAACAATAACAAATAACAAAAATGAAGTATGAGACATTATAAAGTTTCAACAATATTTTATTTTGATAGTCAATATAGAAAACAGATAATTCAAATAACTGTACAAGCAACAAAATTTCCAGTAGAATTGTAGCTGAGTTTAACAAATTTAAAATAGGCTTCGTAAGACAAGACAACAAACCTTTTTCTGTAAATAATTTATGTATTTACAGCACAACCGTCACGATTTGAGAAGATTAGGACAGTACACAAGGAAGGTTGAATTACATTAAGAAAAAAATATGCTATGTGATCCATTATAAACAAAGAGAAAAAATCAAATATTTAGGAGACAAGAAAAATTACAATAAAAAATGCCCCCCCCCCCCAAAAAAAAAAAAAATGTGTCTGTAGGATCCATTACAAACAAAGACGGAAAAAAAGTCAAATATTTGGGAGACAAGAAATATAAAACAATTACAATAAAAATGAATCACACACCTCTCCAAGAAAAAAAAAAAAAAGAAAGACAGAAAAGAAAAAGAATCTGGTTTTCAGTAAATGCATCAAAACGATTTAATTTTTGAATAGCATACTGATCTGAAATTGTACTTAAAGAAACAATTTAAACCATTGAGACTTTTTATGTTTAATTAATCAAACAAAACATTACCTTTTCACAACTATTCGAAGAAGTAATATTTAATAAAAAGTAAAAATCACTAGCTGTAAGTCTGCAAGATTATTTATCTTCTGAAAATGGGGGTGAGAAGAATTTTTAAAGAACTGTTCAATGCAGAGGTAGTAGTTTAGGTTCACAAATATGTAGTTTGAACAATCAAAAGAAAATTAGTGATCAAAAGTTGTTTTTAAAAAAACTTCCAGATAGGTTTAATTGGGCCATAGACATGCTGTCAAATAATTTTGACTTAGTGATTAGTGGGAAAATAATAAAACTAAGTACTAGCACAGGGTGGTGACAGATCATGGAAATATCAGGGAATTTCATAAAAATATCCAAAAATCAGGGAACGTTTTGCTTTTGTGCATGCACAAATGCCAAATCATAAAGAAATTATTATTTCTATTATTTGTTTATTCTCAAGTAACTAAATACTGAAATTGGATCAAATTTCATACACACCCTTTTTTTTTTTTTTTTTTTTTTTTTTTTTTTGTTATGTTTCTTTTGACCAATCTAAGCTAGCAGTGAAAATCATTGAATGTCAGTTTTCATAAAAGTATATAGTAAGCGTAATATTTTGAAATTGATGCATTTCAATAAAAATACTAAGAAAAAACAAGATCTCTGAAGAGAAATCTGTCAATCATTACAAATAACTGTAAAATTTTACGTAAGTGAATGTTATAAGAACAAAAATAATGAAAACAAAACTAATTTATTTCGGTTACTTACATTTTTTTTTAATAAGGTTGCCACTTAAAATTCTGCAACTACTGAGTAGTAAGTTTTTAAACTCTTGGCTCTCTGCATCACACTCAAAATCATTTAAATTAAAATGCAAAAGGAAAATTTTAACATCTGTCGCTTTGAAAGATTTTTATCAACAAAAAATATTTATACTGTGATCCATTAGTATAGTGCATTAGTATAAAACAAGGGAAAAAATAAACATTTGTACATTTTGTAAAAATTCTTACAAGTTGGCAGCTATTTAATATGAAAAAGAGAATATGATAGAAAGTCATTAAGTAAAATGATGCAAGTTCTATCATATTGTGTGACTGTAAATTCTAAATTATAAGGAAAAATAAATTATGGTGACAAACACTTGGAAACAATTTTATTTTTTAACACAGGCCCTACAAATGTTTATGTGCAC
Source organism: Cheiracanthium punctorium (assembly GCA_038373885.1). NCBI lineage: Eukaryota > Metazoa > Arthropoda > Arachnida > Araneae > Cheiracanthiidae > Cheiracanthium > Cheiracanthium punctorium. The sequence continues at coordinate 153,729 of JAWZYV010013834.1, read as the reverse complement.
TTCAGCCCGTATTCTAGCTGCATAAATTTAGCTATGACATTCATAATACCACCTTACACTGAATGCCATAATTATTTACAAATTTTTTTTTATCATTTGGTTCTTGCCTCTAAGCTGTTGCTTCAATAGACAAAAACAGATGAGAAAATCATGCTGAGCTAAGTTTGGTCATCTATCGCTATTCTTTGAATAGATTTATTTCTAACTGAGCATTATGCCACATGCATATGTGGCTTACTTAATGACATACCCTCTTAATTATGTTAAGATAAAATAACATTGTTTTTTTACACAGTATATATTCCATTAACTACCATGTGCCAAAATGAAAGAAATAAATATAGAGATATATATATTTAAGTATAATAGTAAATACATTTCCTAATATAAAAATAAAATTTAATGCTTCTACATTCTTGCATTAAGTAATTCTGAAAATAAAAACAAATAATTTTTGCTATGGCTGTTTCTTTTTGATAATTTTACTTTTGAATAAGTTTTGTAATACAGCTTTGTAAGTAATGCACTGTTTTAACAATATCATAGTAAAAAAATATATGCAAAAAAAGAAACTGGAGTAAGAAATATAAATATTGCACTACTATTTTCCAGAAAGTCAGGGATGAGATTGACAAAAAAAAAAAAAGTCTGAAAGAATGTACCAACAACATTTGAGGAATAATACTTATGAATTTCAAATTCAATAAACCCATTTTTAACAATATTGTAATTTTTGAAATATAAAAACATTGTACTTTTTGAAAGTTCTTTCTCACCAATCAAATCATTTTTACAAACATTGCACTTAAATTGCTCACAAGCTTTTTTCGAAACATAACTCGCTGAGTTTACCTGGAGTAAAATTTAAACAACTTCATTCAGCACATCAGTAAACACAGAGTTAGAACTAACGGATGGCACTTCATCATCTGAAGTCGAAATTTCACAGTGGTGTGGCATCAAATTATATCTGTAAGAATCAGCATCATGGTGTTGGAATAGTTGCTTGCTGAAAAATGTTCAGAACAGACCCGGAATCTGGTGTATCTCACATGGAGGGATGATGAAATAACCCATTCCTTTCCGGACACTTCAGCTCATTTATTGGACCTGCAAAAAAGAATACAATAACTTTATTGGGTACAGACAGGGATCAACACATACAAAGTGTAGGTCTGTTTTACAGCCCTTTCACAGAATTACAATCGACTAAAATTCCTTCACAAAATTATAACCAATTAAAGGGCCCCTTCACAAAAATACAATCAATTAAAACAACCTTTCATTGTCTTTTACTGTATATTTTTATTTGTTTTGTAATTTTATAGTTTATAAAAAAAAAAAAAAAAAAAAAATCTTCAAAGTATTATTGCTATTTTGGATTCATTTAGAAAAAAAAATTACTCTTTAAGAGATTTTCTGGAGGATTTCTTCATTGTGTGTAATAGTTCATGTTTGGTTGTATGTAAAACCGAAAAATGTTGTGGGCAAAGAATTGCAATCATTTCTAAGAAAATTTCCATGATTTACACTGTACTAGGGATGCACTGAATACCACATTTTGCCGAATAATGAATATTCGGTTAAAATTCTAACCGAATATTCGGCTGAATACCGAATACTTGGTTAAAATTTATTAAACTTTGATTACAATGATTAATTTAATTAGTTTTTTCTTTAAAAATGTTTCATATGGTGTAAAACTTCAAAAACTGAAATGCTGCAAAATTCAATATCCAAGTGTGTTTCCTTTATATATTATTACTAACTTTTTAAAATATTAGTGAAATGCTGGTAATTTTTTTACCTACATATTTTATTTAAAATATTAGCAGTTAATTGACTTCACATAGTTATGAATACTTAATGTTATGAGTTTCTTTTTTTTCCTGGTGACTGTTTCAAATTTAAATCAGTTAGTAATAGCACAGATTAATGTAATGTGTCATGAGATTTAAGAAAAACTGAAAAGCAACAAAATTCAAATTTAACATCGGAGTGTTTTCTCTTACATTAAAACTAATTTCATTGGGATATTGGTTTTTTGTGTGATTGTGGAATGCTATGCTAGGACTATCTGCCAAGGATGGGGGTGCCTTGGTAGGAGGACTTTATACGGGTTTCTAACGCTTATTCACATGTGATATTAGTAAGTAACAACTTGAATCAATTTAGTACTATGGTACTATACTATATCTTTCATTCATGATATAAAAAATATGTATTTGTTTACTGATTGGGGAATACTTAAATTTGTTTACTATTCGGTTGTCGAATATTTAAATATTTGGCCAAACCGTCACGGTATACTGCCAAATAGGCAGTATACCGAATATTCGGTGCATCCCTACATTGTACATTACCATACATAAAGAATTTGTTGATAGCTTCATTACAAAATGAGTAACACATGGTATACTCTTACTAAAATTAACACTTACATTATTGGTTCTTTTGGAAACCTATGATATTAGCCTTCAGGATCTTTCACTCTAGCTGTGTCACAAAGGTCACACTTAACATGGGAGGACTTCTTTTTTCTGTAGAAAGAAAAACTAATTAATAATGCGTAAAGTCAAAACAAAAGTTTTAGAAATGACAATATTGAAGCAAAATAGCTCGTACATTAACAGGAAACATTTTCACAAATAACTTTTATCCGCAATGTATATAACCAAGAGTAGAATCCTGTGTTTTGTTTTCTTTTTGTGCTGCCCTCGGGCAATCTCTGAAATTCTTTTGATCACCCCCAAGTACAGTTTGTTGCCCATACGACTTTTGCAATACAATTTTTTTTTAATTTAATACAGCCGTTACTATGGAAAATGGATTTTTGACTATGATGGCAGAATTTTCTTGACGGTGATCGGCTGCTTGTAAACAAATAGGAAACGAGCACACTGAAGATAAAACAATAGTAGTTTCTCTCTCAACCATATTTCATTATATGAGATAGCTATTATAAATATGATATATCATCATTTCTGATCTTGCCTGTATAGCCAAACTCTGTTACAGCAAACCCGGTATATAACGAACTACAGTTTACCAGTTAACACAATAACGCCTCTAGATGTGTATTTCACAATCGGAATAAGCCTTAAGAATATGAGCTTTTACGCATTGCTTTTCCATACAAAATTAAGTATATTTTGATAAATGATAATGATTTGCTGATTTTAAATTTAAAAAACCCAATTATTGTATTGCATCAATGAAGTTTACTATTTCATTTCTTAGCAGTTCCGATAATGGGTGTAACAAACATAACTTTTGTTCTCCTGAAGTTCATTATAACACGGTTCAAGCGTAGTAAGTTTTTGGAAAGCCAAAGTGATTATAATGTTAATTGCCTCTGCTTGTGCACACTAAAAACAACTACTAAACCCATGTTTAACCTGTTTGCTCTTATCATTAGAAAGATGTAATGGAGAAGACTTTCTTCAATCAATGTTGCTTAACAGACTAGTTCTTTAAATGCTACATAAATGCATTTAAATGCTCTTTAAGTGCAATTAGTGTTTAATTCTAATCAAAAATAGAGAGTAACATTTATGCTACCAATCAAATCAGTAGATATAATGTTAATCCCCAGCCAGTTATCCAGAAAATTCAGTTTTCCAGAATACACCCGGTCCCAACCATTCCGGATAACAGGTTCCATACTATACTACAAAAATCGCTCTGTTAATGTATACAAACAATAAAATATACAAGCATGTTTCACATAATGGCCACTACAGCAAACGGATTTACTTTCTCTTACGAAATATCGCAAACATAAATTAATAACTGCTGACAAAAGCACACAGTTGTGGAAGCGATCAAGATAAAACTATTCGCAGCGAAAGCATATTGATTTGATTTGCAGTGCAGCATATTTGCTGCATCGGTAACATTAAAAAACTATTATCAATATAAACAAATTATACATAAATCAATATAAACAAATGCTCCTTACATATAAACAAATAATGTAAATGTCAGTTAAAGAACGTACAAGATATACTTACGTATTAGATGAATTGAAGATTGTTTCTTCTTTTCCATTTTGATCCGATATAATAAATAATGGCGGCGTCCGATCCACGATGTTGTCGTTTGAAGGAAGGAGGGAATCGCGCGGAAGACCTCGCATTGATTAGTACGCATGCGCGAGTTGAGCGGAGAGGAGAGCCGAGAGCATCCTTGCCCCTGTACAGTTTGCTTTTCTGCTAGTGGACTTTCCGCCAGAGCTAGATGGCGATAGTTACGTCTCCCCCGAGCCAAAACGGTGCTTTAGCGTGCACTGCAGGCGCCATCTATTAACCGTAAGATCCACTGGCGTAGCCAGGTTTTTGTTTCGGGAGGGGCACAGAGAGTTTTGTCCAACTAATTAATATTCTAATTATTAATTGTAATTAGAAATATTTTAATTATTAATTAATATTAAATTTAAAAATTTTATAATTATTAATTATAATTAGAAATAATATTCTAAGTACTAATTATTACTAAAAATAAGATTCTAATTATAATATTACTTAACTAGTAATTTCACAAAAATATCCTTAAATATATGTGTAAAGATGCTATTCAGTGTTAATTTCCCGAGTTAATTAATAATTCTTCAATATAATTATCTCTGTAGATAGATGCTTATGTACCGGTTTGTCTGGCGATTATCTCAACCAGATAAGATTTTTTTTTTTAAATCCAGGCCCGTATCTGCTACTACAATAAGTCTTATTCTACAATAAATATATCTTAAGGAAGATACTGAAAAGAAAACTAAATAAATGACTTTTAAATCTCAATAAACGTCCATAGTAAAAAATATTTCTATGTAAAATTTTCTAGTTATAAACAGGAAATATATCAATCTATCCCGGATTTTCAATCAGCTCATTTGCAGCTGCATATAACTAATACATACAGGTTGATTCAAAATTAGTGTGACCAATTTTAAAAGCGTATAATTATTTATGGTAAATTTTAATTTACCAATCGAATTATTTTTATTAGTGGGAGTACATTTGGCTCCGAAATTAGATTCTCAAACCCGAAACGAAATTTTTAAGCTTTCGTAGGATGGTTGCTGAAATTCTGTCATAAATAAAGCATTTAAAATTCAGAAAAGCCATTTTTCTAAACTTTGTATAACTATCTAACTTTGAAAAGAAATGAAATATGGCTGGCAATCAAGAGCTCCAGGGGGGAAATGTGGACGAAAGGAAGTCATTGGTGAAAAAGAAAAAAAGAAATTGAAAAGACTTATCGTTGTAGAAAATCCTCTTCCTAAGAACTTTAGAAAAGAAACTACAGGTATCCCAATCGACAATTTGCCGTCAGATAAAGAAAATTGCCTATAAAAATTGAAGAAACCAGTTTGTCATCAAATATCTGCAAACACTGAAAAAACACTCAAAATACTGGTGTTAAACGATAAAGTAATTAAAAAACTTTGTAAAAAACACACATAAGAAGTAACAGGAAAAAGGATACGCGTTTCGTTCAAAAATTGTTTTGAACTTCTTCAGTCCAAGCCTTTTGACGTAAAGAACACAGGGAACTGAAAAGAGAAAAACAAGCAAGATGTTGCCACAAGGGGCAAAGAAAAGTCGAACAAAACCACGGAGAGGGGAGAAAAGAAAAAAAAATTAAAAAAGGGGGATAAAAAGGAAAGGAAAGAAGCACAAAAAATACAGAAATAAAAAAGGAATAAAGAAAAGTAATAAAAAAGAGAACACACAAGTACAAACACACACACAAAAAAGAGAAAACAGAACAAACAAACAAAAAAAAAAAAAATAGCACACGTATTTTTTTTTTTATTATTAAAAACCACGAACAGGACAGCACAATAAATATATATATAAATAATTTTTCTTTATATATATATATATATATATATATATATATATATATATATAAAAACGAAAAAGAAAGACAGTAACACACATACATACACATTAAAGAAACAGGGAAAAAAAAGGGGGGGTAGACGAAGAAAGAGAAAAGAACCTTACAACAGCAACTTCCAAGCAGAATGAACGAAAGGAACGGAAGAACCATCGTTCACAAGACGATCTAAGTGCTGGGTAATGGAAAAACCTTCCAAAAAATCCAGATGGGACAAAGACTGAGGAGTGCACAAAATCCTAGCCTTAGAAAACTGAAATCGATGATTGGAATTCCAACAATGTGAGGCAATAGAAGATTTGGAAAGTTCGTGCTTAGAGACATATCTCTCATGCTCTTTGAGCCTAAATTTGAGAGCTCTTCTGGTTTGACCAATATAGCCCAAATCACAAGATTCACAAGGAATATAATAAACACCCCAACGGTTCTCAGTAGGAATAGGATCTTCTGACGGTTTCTCTACTTCTGTTTTCCGCGAGCCCTTTTCTATATCTTTACCTCCTCATGCCTTATCTAATCATTCTTACCAGCAAAAACTTTCTGCTTTTTACACTTATGTGTTTCGTGCTATCAAAATTTGCTCTGATTCTTCTTCTCTTAATAATGAAATTAGTTACTTAAAATCCTTAGCTGTTTCTCGTGGTTTTAGCCCCTCTATTATTGATAAAGCTGTTTCTAAATTTAATAAGCCTAATACTTCTACTAATACTATTAATTTTCACAACGAATTAATTGTACTACCTTTCTTTTCACCTTTATGCTACAAAATTTCTAAACTTCTCAAAAATTTCGGTTTCAAAGTCATTTTTAAACCTGTTAATAAACTTATTTTCTTCCCTTAAAGATCCTATTCCTACTGAGAACCGTTGGGGTGTTTATTATATTCCTTGTGAATCTTGTGATTTGGGCTATATTGGTCAGACCAGAAGAGCTCTCAAATTTAGGCTCAAAGAGCATGAGAGATATGTCTCTAAGCACGAACTTTCCAAATCTTCTATTGCCTCACATTGTTGGAATTCCAATCATCGATTTCAGTTTTCTAAGGCTAGGATTTTGTGCACTCCTCAGTCTTTGTCCCATCTGGATTTTTTGGAAGGTTTTTCCATTACCCAGCACTTAGATCGTCTTGTGAACGATGGTTCTTCCGTTCCTTTCGTTCATTCTGCTTGGAAGTTGCTGTTGTAAGGTTCTTTTCTCTTTCTTCGTCTACCCCCCCTTTTTTTTCCCCTGTTTCTTTAATGTGTATGTACGTGCGTTACTGTCTTTCTTTTTCGTTTTTTTTTTTTTTTATATATATAAAAAAAAAAACAAAAATTATTTATATATATATTTATTGTGCTGTCCTTTTCGTGGTTTTTAATAATAATAAAAAAAAAAATACGTGTGCTATTTTTTGTTTGTTTGTTTGTTTGTTTGTTCTGTTTTCTCTTTTTTGTGTGTGTGTTTGTACTTGTGTGTTCTCTTTTTTATTACTTTTCTTTATTCCTTTTTTATTTCTGTATTTTTTGTGCTTCTTTCCTTTCCTTTTTATCCCCCTTTTTAATTTTTTTTTTTTCTCCCCTCTCCGTGGTTTTGTTCGACTTTTCTTTGCCCCTTGTGGCAACATCTTGCTTGTTTTTCTCTTTTCAGTTCCCTGTGTTCTTTACGTCGAAAGGCTTGGACTGAAGAAGTTCAAAACAATTTTTGAACGAAACGCGTATCCTTTTTCCTTTTACATCTTATGTGTGTTTTTTACAAAGTTTTTAATTACTTTATCTGCAAACACTGTAGAAAAACGGAGAAGACGTTCTTGGCCTCTGTATTTAATGTTAAGCAAAGGTAGATACAAAACATGGATAACTTCTGATGAAGCGTTGTTTCGTCTGTAATTCACAACTGGCAAAAGGAGGTTCAATATATTTCATGCGAACAGCGTCGCAAAGACGCAGCTGTTTTGCAGAAGGCAAGTTGGACGTTAGGTACTGTGGTATGGATGGGAATGTCCTCTCAAGGCTTAATAAAAACATTTTTTGTAGAACCAAAGGTTAAAATTGATGCTAAATACTATCAAAATAAATTTCTGAAGCACATGATCAAAGAAAGTAATCGTCCCCCAAGAAAACTTTGTTTTACACCAAGATTCTGCACCAAGTCATACTGGAAGGTCAACTGTCAAATGGCTGAAAGATTTAAAAAAAAATTGTCTTTATTTCTCCTGAAAAATGGCTACTATCATCCCTTGACTGTGCTAATTGCGATTATTTTTTTATGGGATACTTAAAAGAACAATGAAGCCTATGATCCTTAAATAGACGCAAGGTAAGAACACTTTAAGGGCTTTAAAAAGCAATCAAAGAGGAAGTTGGAAAAATACCTCCAAAAATGGTCTAAAAATCTCTTTTGTCTTGACCTAAACGTTCACTTAAAGTGTACTATGCTAAAGGAAACCACATTGAAAATTTCGTTTAAATAACTTTAATAAAATTTTATGATGCTCTGAAATTGGTCATGTTATTTTTGAATCAACCCCTTATTTTATAATGAAGATCACGCAAACACAAACCTATCATTATTTTTATAATTAACAGCCACAGAACAGCGACGCTAATTTTAAGAAAGGTATAGCTTGAAGAAAATCATCCAAAACTCTGGTTTCTGCAATAAAGTTGTGTGTGTGTGTGTGATCACTAGATTAAAATACCCTACACAATTCAAATACAATATTAAAATAACAAAGATATGACTTAAGGAGAATCTTCCAAAACTTTGCCCTTCTGTATAAGGTTGCTGACAGGATTAGAATATTATACGTATACAATGCAGGCACAATATTGAAATAACCCCAGACATCACTTGAAAAAAAATTCCGAAACTCTGCTCTTTGGAATAAGGTTGATCACAAGATTAAAATTTTCTGCACATTTCTAACAAAGTACGTATTAAAATAACACAGACGTCACTAGAAGAAAATCTTCGAAAATTCTGGTTTTTGGAATAAAGTTGATTCAAAATATATAGAATTTTTCTACTTAAGCAGTCTGAAAAAATATAATTAATTGCAAATTTTCGACTTGAATAAGTGCTGAGTTGTACTTTATAATTTAATTAACATCTAGATTTAAGAACATCTTACATAATATTGGGAAGATTAAATGGTAAAAATACACCGGATTTGATTTCTTAATAAAAAAAGAAAAAAACAGACGTACAAAACTTTCCAGAACGGATAAGTTCTTAAAATTATTGAGGGGGGAGGGGTTGCACTCATCGCAAGTTGGTGAGTCATAAGTCAGGGGGGTGGGCACTAGAGATGAGATGGACTCAGCCCGAGCCCAAACCAGGCTCGGTCTTGTGAGAAATTTCTCTTTTGTTAAACGTATTCCTTATAAACAGATTTTAAAAAGTGATTCTTTGGAGAATTAAACTAATTAATATTATTTGATAAACTTTAATATAACGAATTAGGTAGTGCATTAATAGTTTGCTGTTATATTTGTCTTTAATTTGCACAAACGGCAAAATTTATGATATTCTACTAATGAAGTCATTGACTTTTATATACCTATTAGCTGAAATTTCGGGCTCGGACTTCGGCACCCTGCATAAGTACGAAGTTTTAACGTACAATTTAAAAAACAAAAATGAAAATAGGTCTATTTAATTGTTTAACTTAGAAGAAAAATATATTTAATAGAAAGTTACATTTTAATGAACAACTTAATGTCTTATTTTAGAATCAGAATATAAAGGTATTAAGCTCCGATTTTTCAGATTAATTTCAAAGCAAAACTGCTGTTCTCATTGGTTGCGGTTTTAAATTACAAAGGAAAGCACTTAAGAATATTTAATTTTTTTTTTTTAACTGTGAGTAGTAAAAATATTAAGAAGAAAAAATTACTGAGAGTATTTTTATTTAAAAAATACAGACTTAGTGGACTGTAGATAGACCTTATATTTAGTCGTGAGCCGGATATCCGAAAGAGAAGTCGGATATCCGGTGATTGTGATTCGGATATCCGATGATACTTTGGATATTGATAAATCAGACGGATATCAAGTGCATCCCTAGATATTTCAAATATTCATTTATTCTTTACCAGAGCATAGAAAATAGTATTTATAAAGTTTTATAAAACTTTAGAACAGAAAAACAAATTACAGATTTACCCTCTTGTCAGTTGAAAGGGTGGGTATAAAGGAAACATTTCTTAAATTACATATTAATGAAAATATATGATAATACAAATTTTTCAACATACTTAAGAAGATATTATGTCGCATGTATTATGTCATCGTTTATATTATCATTTAAAAACACACAATGAAATATTGAGTATTTACTTTAGTTTCTTTTCCTGGTGTGCTTTCTGAAGTTTTCTGGAAATATCTGTTCATCTATGGCTTTTTCCGCTTCCTGTAGATTTGAGTCTTCATTGTTAGCAGGCAATCTATGTATAGTTTTTGGAATTTTATTTAAAATTTCTCCTACTCAACGGGCACTTTCTTGAGGCCATAATCTCTATTCGAACCCACCAACTGGACAGAACAGCACACTATTCAAAAACACGAGCATCTGGACCTTGGGAATGGTGGGGAAAGGGTCAGCTTGTGCCCCTCCTTGAAATTTTATCCTTAGTAGAAAGAATTATTTTTGTATACACCATAGTTTAAAAATACCACAGGTAGCCATGAAAGCTGATAACACTTGGGGATACTTACTTCACGGGGTACAATGGTAACGAGCTGAGGTTATAGGGTGAGGGAAATTTTTAGTATCCCGGGAGTAGGATATTGCCCAGATGTATATTTTTCTGGTGTGTAGGCGTGTCGAAAGTCACCTCGGATTAGTGATTAAAGGCACTTTTTAACCTTTTTATTGACTTGTTTTTTTCTTCGTTCTTAATGTGAAAGGATCTAGAAAACGTTTATCAGAAAGATTAGACAAATATCACACAACAGGGATTCTGAGACGGTCCATTTTTACAAATTGCAATATATATATATAACAACTGAAAAAATTTCGGGGGGGCACGGGCCCGGTGGGCCCCCCCCTGGCTACGCCAGTGGTAAGATCACTTACAACAATAACGAAAAATAACTACTGGATATCCGGCACCTTAGCCAGATATTCGGCTTCTCTGCCGGTTATTCGGCTATATACTACTAAAGTTCTAGCTATAATATGCATGGGACAGGATGAAAAATTATGCTTGAACATTCTTGATAAAGTGATACATAAGACGGATATATTTTTTGATTGATGTCTTATCATGCAATCAAATTGATTTGCAATATCAGGTCTCTATCTAAGATTGAATTAGTGGGTGGGACTGAAAATAACCTGGGTAGGCACTATTTCCACGAATGAAGCCACTTGTTTTATAATACTTATCACCTCCACCAACCTCAGTAAATTCTGAACATTTTAGTTCAGCAAAAAGAATTTATACAGATAATAGATAATAGAAATTGTGTGGCTCCACATAATGCTGAAAAACTGATCTTTATCATGAAAAACATGAAACTTAATAAGTACTCTATTCATGAGCAGAAATAAGAATGCTTAAAAACCTCCATACAATTATTAGGGGAAAACAGTTTTTTTTTCTGAAGGGTTTTTTTTTTTTTTTTTTTTTTTTTTTTTTTTTTTTTTTGTGTGTGTGTGTGTGTGCATCTTATTGTGTTATATTCTGATTTTTTTAAAAATTTATATATATATATATATATTTTTTTTTTTCATGCTCAGTATCTCTCATGTAAACATTAAATTGGAAAGTATATACTATCTCTACTTATTATAAAAGAAGATGTCTGTGTGTCGGCTGCGTTACGGACAAACGGCTACACCTAGAAACACCAAATTTGGTACTCGGGAAGATCTAAACATCAAGCTGTGCACCTCAAAGCGATTTTTTCAAAATTCGACCTAGAAATTTTTTTATTTTATGTTTTATGCGATTTTTAGCATTTTTTCTCACCTAATTCGTAATATCAGTGGAAATTACGCTCGCAGCAAAACGTCATTTGTATCATCGGATAGAGAAGAAATTTTTCTTTTAAAAACAGTTTGTTCTGAATACGTAACATAATTTACCGATTTTTAGGAATTTTTTTACTAAGCATCTGTTTCGGCAAATTTTTTCGTAAATAATTTTAAAACTGTCGCATCTTTAATTCTATCCATCATAACTTTTTGATATTTTGATAGATCGTGGAATATTCCTTTCTCCCTCTTTTAAAATAAAAACGAAAACATTATGTAAATTAGGTGATTTTTTACGAATTTTAACGTAACCTAATGTTTAGAATTTAATAGCATCAACGCGGAAAGCTTACGGGAGTACATTAATTGATCATGGCACGTGATAATTTAATTGCATTGCCACAAAAAGGATTAGAAAAAAGGTTTTTTTTTTTTTTTTCAACCAATCGAGTTTTTAAATGGGATATCGGAATTTCAATGCGCACGTGAGGATCTATGACATCAAATGCTTTAAAATACGTAAAAATTACGCCACAAATTTAACTCATTTATCCCTGCTCTTTTTTAACAGAAGGTGATATTTTGATTAAAACTTACTTTAGAAATAAATTGAAAAACTCATGATTATTATTATTATAAGTGGTATTTTAATCCGTTGCGTATTTAAAAATTGAAATATTTTAATGCAGCTGAAAATGTTCTTCATTTTAAAAGCTACAAAATTCATTTTAAAGTAGGGTATATTAAAAATTTTCTATTTGCTTTTTTATTTTTCGCATTTAATTATGTCGCAGGCATATATGTTTCCTAACATATGCATGTTGCGAGTATAGTTTTATTTTAACGCTGGATTACATTCCTCCATAGTGTCCTATTCTAATTTTCAACGTCGTTGTAAATTTTAATATGATACCGTTTTAAAGCTATTGAGTAAAATATGGAAATTAACTCCCTCAACCAACTGGGGTATCTTTTACGGTAGTTAAACAGTGACGGTAAGTAGTTAAACAGTAATAAATATTTAAAAATGCGTGAAATTTGTAAACTCTACAACTCTAACGTCCTGTCACAGTTATAGCGATTCTAAATAGCTCCTCCAGATGACAAAGTTTAATGTTTTCTGTAGACAGAACTATGGAGGATTTATAAGATACCTTTATATTGGATGCATAGATATTTAAGTTGTCACCGCTTGAATATTTTTCACCACAGTGAGATTAAATGTTTTGCGGTGCTAAATATGCCAATCTTACAAAACTATGCATAAATTAAATTTGTATGGAGCGCTTCCTTAATAGCAACTATTATGTGAAATGAATAATGTTTATGGTAATGCGTAAATTGCTAAAGAATCGCCATAGAATTTAAAGGTCCCATTTGTGCCAAATAATGTAAGCTGTTTCGTTAAATTGAGCATTAAAGAGGGAGAAGTGAAGATAGATAGTATTAAAATGCGTAATAGGTAGTATTAGTAAATTTGTAAGGATGATATGAGTAAATCCCAATATACAACGTTAATAAATATTTCATGAAATTAAAAGTGTTCTGTTTATCCCTTTTCAAGGGTTGTTTTACAACCAACTGAATGATAAGTAATTCTAATTTGTGTTGATATATTCTGCAGTAATTTCAACAGAGGAGATTACTTGAACTTTTTAAAAATGAAATTCTGTTTTGTCACATGCAGATATATGAAGAGCGGGTGCGCAGCTATTTTAAAATAAACGGTTGTCCATTTCATCTGAGTGTCTGAGGTATTTAATGCTAAAACTTGAACCTAAAAACAGTATGATATAGAAATAACACATTTTGAAAGTCAGGGGTTCTCTGCAAACCACTAAGCTTTTCACTTTTCTGATCGCGAATGACACTGACGTAGTTTTTTGAGTCATTATATTGCAATGGTGCCAGGTTAGTACTCATGACGCAAACTTTACATCAAAAGTCAAATAATTTTGTTTTTATTTTAGATTTCACATCACTGGAATTAAGTGGAATTACACATGTAAGGAAAATTTTCACTTCCTACCGTGCGAAGAACGGGCACGCAGCTAGTAATTAATATATTTTCACCATGCTACAAAGTATTACTTAATCTGCAATTTAACACTACTTTCCTCACTAAAAATGAAAAAAATAGACTCAAAATTATATCAATATTATTTAGTGGCAATGATAAAGTTGAAAATATAATGTAATGTACAAGATAGTAATAATTGAACTTCCCCTGAATAGGGTTTTATCACTAAAACGGGTGAACAGATAGTAACCAAATTTGTTTTATAGACTATACATGAAAAGTGCTTAGAAAATTTTGATTAGAAAGTTAAGGTTAAAAATGTTCAAGTTGCTGTTAAACATGAAAAAACAGCAAATTTAACACTGAAAATGGATCATTCAAAATAAACACACAATTTCAACATTTGTTCAGTAGTTTTTAAGCATATTTATAGCTAGTTAGGCTCATATTTAGAGCCGATTTCATGCTGCAAAGTGCTGCTTAGCAAACATTTTCTGAACTTAAAAAAAAAAAAAAAAAAAAAACTTAAACGCATCTCATGTAGTATCCATGTGCAAATTTGGAGGTGACCAGGGTTGCCACTGGTCAGGGAGAACAGGGAAAACCTGGAAAAGTCAGGGAATTTCATTTTGGCAAAAAAAGTCAGGGAAAATTACAAATTTTAGCCCAAAACCTGGAAAATCATTTAATTCGGACTGGAAAATCAGTGTTTGTAAACAAACAACGCTTAACCTTACTTTGGGAACCTAAAAATATCAAAGAAAATTTACAAAGTCGACATCATAAACATAAAAAATAGTCTGGATTTTTACCACATGATGGTCTGGAAAACCTGGAAAAGTCAGGGAATTTTTTTTCAGAAATTGAGTGGCAACCCTGTGATCTTATCCTTTTCAGCTGTAGACTGTTGTTTATAGGGGAAGTTTAATGACAAGAACTGTGTAGTATCATTTGAAAATTATGTGCATTCATTATATGCAGTTTCTCTCATTTTAATACCAAAAATGATGTAATAATGTAATTTTACACTCTCTCCCCATCGAGTTTTTGCAATATTTTTTATTTGCTCCAGAAATTGGATAATGAACAAAAAACTCTGATTATTCTGTCTTCAAAATTTATTTACAGCAGCAGGGAGAATTTTTTTTTAATTTGCCCTCCCCCCCCCCCTTTTGTGCCATATAAGTTTTAGTACTGAGAAAGAATGCTCATATATTTTAGAAGCTAAACAATTAAACAGATCTATTTTTGTTTTTTAACTTGTAGTTTTTTTTATTAAAGAAATTCAATGCATAACCTGAAAAATCCTGTTTTATAAATATTTAAAAGGGATTTACTTTTTATTTATCAATCTCTAAAAATAATTTAACTTAAAATAAAACTAAAAATCACTTTAATGTAAATTAATATTAAATGAATAAAACAGAAAAAAAAAGCGTTAAACCCATGTTTGGAAAAAAATAACTCATCTATCAAAGGTGTCTTATCAAAATGGATAGCTTATCCTTAATTTAAAAAAAAGTAATATATATCTTATTCTTAAATAAATAAAAATGTATGCATTTCTTTGTGAAAATAATCTACAATTACAGGTATTTTAATAAATGTGTCATGGTTAAATTTATTTCCTTCTGCCAGCACTGTATACATAAAAAGAATATTTTAACTGTTTACATTTTAAGTAACACTTTTTATGCACATATATGTTTTATTTAGTTTTTGTAAATTATAAGTTAATTATTAAAAAAATACTTAAATGATGTGTTAAACATTTTTACAATTTATTGTTCTGATGTCATTATATAAAAAAATGAAAAACACACTGAGTATGTAAATACACGTTTAGTGCCAGATATCCGGCTGGATATCCGTATCCGGCAACCAAAAGATCTTCGGATATCCGGTATCTGGCAAAATCAATATCCGTTACATCCCTAGTAAACACTAACTTTCTCATTTATTTAGAAATACAATCTTTACAGAAATATTTGTTGGTTGACTGAACAGAGTATGTTTTTAGATGTGAATTGCACTTATTAGTTTGTTTCTCGGCAAGTTCCAGTATTATGAACTGAAGTGGGCAGTCATACTGCCGGGTAAAATGATCCATCGACTGAAGAAACTCCAGTACTAGGAACTAGTCATCACGGCAGCCCTTTAGACGTTCTCAGAGTGCATGACTCCCCATTAAATTATTTAATTCATTTCTGTATTTATTGTATTTTCAATTTTTGAATTATAATTTTAAAAATTCCATTTATTGTTTATGACACTTTTTTTATTTTAAAATTTTCATAAAATAAATTATGCGTACTATATGATTGTAAAACTTATTTTATTTCATTATGTATAGTCATAATTACTTTTACATCTTTTATTCTGCGATAAAAACAATTTGTAATTATTTTCAAATGAAGGATAATTTTTCCCATGAGTGAGGGCAGTACTGGATTTAGACAGTGCGGGGCCTGTAGCAAATATTATCAAGGAGCACCATGTTCATTAACGCACCCAGAAAGATTTTTTTTTTTATAGGGGGAGGATTTCATTCTCACATTATAGTAGTATAAATAAATTAACCGAGAAAATAAATAGTGCTAATTATATTATAATTTATTTTAGCGTTAATTAATTAGATAATGGGATTGCTAATGCTAATTAGATGTAAATAAAACTAAAACTTCCCACACGTTAGATCTGGGAGGGGTTTATCCCAATCCTTCGTCCCACTTGGGTGTGCAAATGACTAAGTTCTGTGCAATAATAAAGTAAAATACAACTTTTACGAACTTTTCTTTATGTAATATGAGCAAATTTAAGCTAACACTAGACAAATTAATTTCTCCAAGTAAATTGGTATGCGGAAAAAATGCCCTTCGAAGTATAACTTGTTTCGAAGTATAACCCATGTTTTCTTTGGGGGGGGGGAAATCAAGGCGGAGGGCTAAATGGATAGCGAGACTGACGATGTTTAAAGGTATTTATACCTACAACTCAGGTTGTTTTTTTTTATGAATGTTAATGTTCATGGGTACATATTTTGTGTTTCTAATACCCCCACCCCACCTTTTCTCATATGCAAACATATAACTTTACAAGTTTACATACATACAATAATAATTGTTTCTATAAAATTGTTAGAACCTTCAAAAATAAAATGCACTTAAATACAGTTTTTTTTTTTTTTGTTGTGTTGTTGTTTTTTCCCTCTGAAAATACATACTTGTAAAATTATTCCATTATTTGGAAGGTCTTTACTAGTTTGCATATTTTTAACTTTGTGTATTTAAAGGATTAATTCATAAGAAATCAAACTGTGGATAGGCAGATCTAGCGCACTTATACTTTCGCTTTTCAAAATGCACTGTATGCACAGAACGCATTCATACTGCACATGCGTACAGAGGGGGCCTGTTACTTCCACATACAGCTTGGAGCACTTCTAAAGGCCATTGCGTTCGAGTTCTACAAGCATGTGAGGATTAATTTTCAAGCTACCTTCATAAAAATGGTGTAAAATATTTTTTTTAAATCTCAATAAGAAGATTGTATCTTTTCTAAATAGAATAATCAATATAATAAATAATAAAAAATTTAGATTAAACATTCATTATCATATTACTTTCAAATGTTTTTGCAGGATATAATAATCTTAAATGTGATCAAGTGTTTTGTGAGTTTCTTTGTCAAGCAAGAGTATCAGAAAACACCCTTTGTTTTTAGTTTGCCTGGGGTTATGGCTTTCCGGATACCCGACCATCTTGTCTTTGTGCAAAGATCCTCCCCATTCTAATTATTTTATCCAAACAAACTTACTGACATCTGCAACCTTGTCCAGTTCTTTTATATTTAACGCTGTTAATTTCTGTGATTACTATTATAATTTATCAGAACTGCTGATTCTCAAAATATAAAAAATGGCATACCTTCTATATCTAATTATTGTTTGAAATTATAACTTGACTGTGTTCAAACACTATAAAGTGTAAATAAATAAATACATAAAAATAAAGCAAGCCAAGCACCGAAAGCTTTCTAAAGATGGCTTACTCCCTATTTCATTCACCTTTTGAATTTTGCCAAAGCCACCCCCCTTTTTTTTTAAGACAAAGTAATTTTGGGACAGCCCAACATCCAACTCAATACCATCCTCATTTACAAAACAAAATAAATTTACATCCAGTATTTAAATAAAAATTATTGTTTCAAGGGGAGGGGGTCTTTTTTATGTGTTGTGTTTTTTTTTTTACATTCCTATGGACCTCAGCTCTCGTGGAAATGCAGCAACCCAACTCGCTTTCCAGAGAAAATCTTCACAAATAATTCCTGTATATTGAGTCATTTTGAAAAGTTTGATTACAACTTCATTAAAAAATTCATTTGATTTGTTACAGCAAAGCTCCTGAAATGATCGTGGCCGATAGACTATACAGTCTACTCAGCCTAATGACAAAGTCTGCCTACTGATGCATTAACACTAGAACCGGGGGATGGGTCATTTTGACCCAAAACCAGATTTGATTCCGTTTTTTTTTCAGAAAGTTACGAACTGAAATTTTTAAAAAAATCGTGACTTTGCCTAACTTTATGTTATTAATTATCTGTAAAAAAATTAAGCTCGTAACTTTTATCTGTTTTTTGTTTTTAATATGTATACCTGATACCGCGGAATGGGTTATTTTGACCCAAAACTTCCCACGAGTCTGGAATCCGAAGTTCAAATTAAATAAATGTCATTATCATTTATAAAATGAACGGTAATGACATAATAAATGGTATAATAGCATACCATTATGTCATTTTCATTGCAACGTGAATTTTACAAGTCGGGTCAATTTGACCCATACTCGCGGTTTTAATTATACCTATCTCAAGCGACGTGGTTCTAATTAGAATTATAGCAACAATATTTTTGAACTTTTAATGTAATATCATAAACATTAATACGCTAAGGTTAAGATGTTTGCCTCCCTTTTTAGAAAAAACCTCACAATTACTCCACATAAATTTTATATCATTTTATAGAGAATTGCTTGCTCTACCAGCATCAACAACTTAAAAATTTGGTATTGCTTTTGTTTTTGTAAATTAATGGGTGGAATACAGAAGTGGTGCCCATGCCAAATGACTGCGATAATGCACCATTTCTAGCAACCGTAATTGTTTTTCTTTGTAATGAAGAGAAACGTCATAGCTGTTGAGTATTGTGATTTGCGAAAAAACTTCCATGAAAGGTGATATTCTAGGAGTTAGGAAGTAGTGGTTTTTGTACATTTAGCATTAGTTTACCAGTGAAATTCGCAGTTAGTGCAAGGCCGACATGCATATGAAATATGACGTCATTGCGGGATTCGTGTGTTGCACTTTGCAAGTGAAATCGCTCGTGAATATGGATGGGTACAAGAGTTTTGTTTGTTGCGATTTGCAATTGATTTCGTTATACAAGAATCCAGCCAGCTTGTTAAAAATATTGTACTTTGTACAGAAGTGAAGTCAGCGAAAATATTTTTCTAAAATCTAACTATCTGTCATCTGAGCTTCATAATGCAATACAACTAAAAGAAGAACATTATAAACAGAGAACTGAATGATTTATTTGCATAATTACAAAAACGATAAAATAAAATGCCTAGACGGCGAACACTGGAAAATCAAGCAGAAAGACGAAGTAAGTCGGCTCATAGTTGTGAAACACCTGAGCAACGAAATATAAGACTTTATCTATACTTCAAATATTGTTTATAAAGAAGGTTTGAAATAAAGAATAAATAAAGTAAATAATTTTTGTAATTTTGCAAAGTGATATCACACTTATTTAGTGTGAATTATTCGCACAGGTACCGCTAGTTAAACTTAATACGAATGTAAAGATTGAACTAATGTCATTACCATTGAAATATAACATTATTATTGCATTGCAGTGTGAATTCTGCAAGTTTGGTAAATTTGACCCAGCCCGCAGTTTTAGGTATATCTGAAACACCGCGGTTCTAGTGTTAATGCAATTTTGTGGGTGGAGGCGGTTAGGTAGAAGATTCACATACACATCCATTTTATGGAAGTAAAATCGAATTGTTTACATTATTTCATTTTTCTTGAGAGGGGCATTCGCCCCCTCCGACCCCTTGCCATTAATACGTCCTTGAACCTGCCCTGACTCTGTTCTTCTATTTTGGCACTTAGTTTTCTTTCTGTATTTGTTTATTTCTGGATTCATTCAACAAATAAAGACAAACTTGTAACATTATTGGTAAGGAATGCATTTTTTAAAGGCCATACATAGGTGGGTAGTCCTATATAATAAGGGTGTGGATACCCCTCCTCCGAGTTGGGATTTATCTCAACAAAAAGATAAAAATCTGCTCGATTTTAATAGCACTATAGTGCTAATAATGAAGCGTATTTTTATTTTATTTTTTTTTTATTCTGCCTCTCAAGCTGTTTTGACCCTCTCTGATATTTTTTTCTTGGTACTGCATTTTTTGTTCCTCTGTGTGTTAAAAATACTCTTGTGTGTGTCTCTTGTTGCTGTCTTTAGAATACTCATTCATTTTAGTCTAGGTAATCAATTGACTAAATAATGCAGGCATGCGACAGCCACACTAAGTTTATATATATTCTTTCAATGAGTTATCTACAATTTATTTACAGTTCCATAATAGCGCTTCAAACATTGTCTCATCAAAAAATAATAATAATAATAATAATAATAATAATAATCTGATGTGGACAATGCATGGCTTCCTTGCACATATATTAAATCAAAAATATTTTCGGTGCACTTCATCTAAACTTACTTTGTTTGAAAGAGATAAAATACTGCAGTAATAGTAAGGTTTAGCAGTTTTTCGGCAAAACTCGCCAAGGTGACGACAAATAGGGAGATTTTGGGCATGGACCAAGCAATGCCTGACTATCACCAAATTTGGCGATAGTTTAGCCATGGACCAACTGACTGACTATTGCCAAATTTGACGATATTTCAGCAAAACTCGCGAAGGTCGACGATAAATAGCGAGATTTTGGCCATGGATCAAACAATGACTGACTGCAGATGTAATATATTGAAGATTTCCATAGGTGTTAATGTATTGAAATTCTTTTGGGTGGTCTGGTAAATAAACTCTCCTGTAGATTGGAACCAAAAATCAACATGCTCAACTAGATGTTTCAGTAATCTTATATATGAAATTTCAACATTTTACAACTAATAGTTTTTGAGATATCAGAGTTAAATACATACACACGGACACCAAATGTCACCAAGCTTTGCGAGTTTTATCGTAAATCTTGAGGGAGGCACTTGACTGTGGTTGGACCATTACCTATTAACTATATGGTAGAACGGTACTGTGCTTGAAATGGATGAATGTCCCTAAATTGCCATTGACCCTAATGTATTGGAAATTTTTTGAGTGTTCCTGTAGCAGAACTATGAATGATAAAGATACTTTTTTCAATGGAGAAATTCATTTTGTAACCCTTAACAGCATATATCACTTCTGAGTCATTTGAACTAGCCTAATACCTCTAAAATACACTTTAATGAATTTCTGCTCATAGAGCATAATGTATTTAAAATCTTTTGGGCTGCCCTGTTGATAAAATATCCTGTCGAATGGAACCAAAAGGGGTGGTGCACAACTAGATGTTACAACAATCCTAAATATAAAGTTTTAACATTCCATGACCAATAGTTTTATATATATGAGAGTTTAATGAATTTCGGCCTGTAAGCGTAATGTAAATCAAATGTTTTGGACGGCCCTGTAGATAAACTATCCAGTCGAATGGGACCAAAATGGGAGGTGCACAACAAATGTTAAAACAATCCTAAATGCAAAGTTTCAACGTTCTACGTCTAATAGTTTTGAGATATGCAAGTTTGATGAATTTCGGGCCATAGAGCATAATGTATTCCAAATCTTTTGGGCGGTCCTATAGATAAACTATCCAGTTGATTGGGACCACAAGGGGAGGTGCACAACTACATCTTACAACAATCCTAAATATAAAATTTGAACATTCTACGACCAATAGTTTTTGAGATATGCGAGTTACATACATACATACACACGAACAAACGTACGTACGTATGTACTTTCATACTGATGGCATGGAGAAACTGGTCAAAATAAACTTTCCATTGGACAAAATGGGTTGCAGGTGCATTTATATGATCGTGCATGCTAGCGTAGAATTAGATGCATCGAAAAAATTCTTAAAATTAAATTTATAAGTAGTCAAAATTGGGTTTTTTCGTTGAAATTTGGCTCCCGAAATTTTTCGGGATCACATTACTTCCTTATACTCCATACAAGAAAGTAAAAAGAAAGAAAGAATTACTGTATCTTAGTGGGAGGAAAAAAACTTTCAAACTACAAGCGCGGGGCCTGTAGCATTTGCTATATTGCTAATTCGTAATTGGGTGAGGGTAAAATAATCCTTTGGACTCTTTTCAAAGTTCTTTTTTTTTTTTTTTTTTTTTTCCTTTACACAATTTGGGCTTAAAATATGTTTATGATGCTAAATATTGTGGCAAAGGGTAAAAGGTTTATTTAACATTTATGTTATTTTGTGCAAGTTTTCCCCTTAAGGGAATCATTCTGGTCCACCTCCCCCTACATGTAAACATCGAATAAAACTTCGCTTAAATTCGCATTTATTTCGTACCACAAGTTATGTGTAATTCTTTTTTAGCTCAGCTGTTGGACACGAGTTACCTAAAAGAAGTTGTCCGCTGAATTTTTCACTGTGTAAAAGTGATCAGCTGATGCAAGTAAAATACATCAGGCACCTGTACGTGTAGCAAGACGCTGTAACTTTCAATTGCCAGCTGAGGACTTTACCACCACGAAAAAATCAGCGGACTATTTTTTTTATAAAACTGATAAAGTTAACTATCACTTCACTAAATTTCAGCTTTTTTATTATTGTTTTACTTAACAGTATTCTTTATATGTTGATGTATAATCCACCACTATACAGTTGAATGCAGATCATCGTCGGCAGCTGACGTATTATCCACCGCTATAAAGTCAGCTGACTATTTTTTTCATTTGCATACAACGTGATAAACATATGTACAAAGTATCAACTTTTTATTATAATAAGTTTTTTTAATTATTTTACGTGTTTGAGCAGTCGAGGCAGCCACAGCCACCGTTACTCTATCAGCTTACATTCATTTTCATATAAAATGAATCAAAGTAAAAAATCTCAGATTTTTTGCGATGATGACCCCAAAATGGCAGCTGGCTTCCGGGCTATAACAGGCACTGCTACTTTGCACGGAGACTGGGGATCTTGGATGACATCAGTTACCCAGACGGTTTTTGATAGTACACACACAATCTTTTCAACTGTTTAAGTCCATACTCTGCACTAACTATTCACAATTCACTTTACATCTGCCGGGACCGGACAAGCGCCCATTTTGTAGGGCTGCTGTCAAGGGGATGATTGAAGACACCATTCATTTAAAATCAACAACAGCTTTATTAAAAAACTTGAATATCCACAATCAAAAAGGATCACTACTAAAATCAATTATCACCTTAAAAACTTGTATTAGCACTCAAGATTTATACTAACACATCAATATTTATACCAACACTCTCTAAATGCTATTACCAAACACATTATGGTACACACCTCTCTCTCCCCAAAAAACTGTCAACACCTCATGAGTGATACTACAAAATCATCATTTCTCTGTATAGTTCGTAGCACCAACATTAACATTCTAATCTTTAGTTTACACTCGCTGGCCACTTAGGGTAAGAGGGAGAGGGAAAACATCTGAGTGTCTGGGATAATTCCCACATTTATGATATACCACTTTCTTTACAGTTATATATTTCTCCAGCATATAGGTGGTATGTCGCATGATCACTATTTTACACAATATTAAAATTTCTAATGCATTTTTAAACTCGTGACATCATTTCATTTATAATATGCTACTTTTTTTTGCAGTTATGTCTATCGCCAGCATATAGATGGTATATCACGTGATCACTATTTTAGACAATCTGAAACTGAAAACGCTTTCTGAAGGTGAAAATTTTCAAAAAATCGAAAAAATCGTGGAACAATTGAGTTTTTTAAAGTTGACTATGGACTATTCTGTACCATTTTACATATATGTGCAAAATTTCAAGCCAATCAGTCGAAGGGTGTGGAAGGAGCTACCAGATGAACAAACAAACTTTCACATAATTGTTAGCTGTACTCAGCTATTGCAATGAAAGCCTCTGTTTATCCAATTTAAGAAACTCATTTTGAACTAACAAGGGGAGGCTCAGACTTTGGGATCACCGATTTGATGAAATGTTGATGAATTATAGGGGACCCATGCAGGGCCCGATTTACAAATTTTTGCACCCTAGGCCAAAGGCCATAATTGCGCTGACCCAGCCCCCACCTCAGAAAATTGATCAATAGTTTCAATTTAATGTGCATAATAATTTGTTTTTTCTCATCAGCACTATATGTCACGTAAGAAAGAGTTTTATAAAGTACAGTTCTTTTTTTAAATTGTCAGATAATTTACATTATCTATTATCATTTCGATAGGAAGACCCTGAATTTTACCATTTAAAACCACGAAACAGTTCAGTTTTGTAAAACTTATGAAAAGTCATAAAACAGAGGATTGCATTGTAAACTTCGTGCGATTTTTGGACACGTTAGGCGTCCTTGGACACGTTAACTTTCTGCAAAACTTCGGTATCAGTTTCTGTTCTCAGCATTTTTATGGGTAACATATCAGAATTAGAATGCACTTTTTCTGGCGATCTTTTAAATGGAACTAAGAAACCAGAAATGCTCGTTACATTAATTGCGCGATGTTTCACCGATATATTTTGGATGAAAGAGTTGATAATGCGTTTTCAAATTTTTTAAAATTATGGACACATTACACTCAAAGCAACAGACTTTTTCTCGAGCAGACATATTTACCGTTCTACTCTGTGTGTGTGGTGTGGTTCTTTTTTCGGGAACGTTGGGATATCGGATGAGCACAGACAGTCAGACGCCTTTTCGATGATAACTTAGTTTGAATAATTGTTCTCTCCGGTAACCCTCCTTTCCTCAATGTGATTGTTCTGCAGCGGATCTCTTAGTTCTGCGACACATGTCGTTGACTTGGACATGGTCTGTGCTGGGGTGCTCTGCGAGCAATTCTGTGTCTGCAACGGGGAGGGGTTAATGGATCTCTGCACATGGGTTTTCTATAGATAAGAAATTGTACTAGCGAAAAAAGGAATTTTTTGGAAGCCATTAACGTGTTTTTCTTGGGCAATAATCACTTAAAGTAAGTCGTTTTTGTTTCTCCTTTCCAGTCCTTTTCCTCATCCGTGATTGTTCTGTAGGGGAGTTCTTTGTTCTGCGCCCTTTACACTGCTATGCCCTAGGCCATGCCTAGGTTGGCCTTATAGGAAATCCGGCCCTGGACCCATGGTATAGTAAAATGCCAAAGAATTAGCTGCCAACCCCCCTTATTTTCGAGAAAATTCCATTTAAACATTTGATGCACTGTTATATACCAATTATTTGTTGAATCGGTTATGTTTTCTGTGGTGCTGTGGTTTTGCATTCGGCTGGAGATCATGAGGTCTCTGGTTCGTATCCGACTGAATCCGCTCTGTTTATTTATTTATTTTTCCCTCCCTTAAAAATTCCTTAAACAGTTTCAAATCATTATGTAAAAAATATATTGTGACTTACTTTGTAAAACTGGAGTTATAAAGTTCTTTGTTGTGTATATATTTGATAATTTACTAATACTTTTAGGACCAGGGAAGAATGATTAAAATGGATTTGCTTCTTTCTTCATTTTGAATGATGCAATTATTGTTTAAAGTTTCCTATTCAGCTAAAGCATGTTGCACACATGTAATTACAATTAGAAATTCAATATTCAGTATAAACAATAAGTTAAACATTTTTATATGTTTAAAACATTTATGATTTGATGCAGAATGCATATAATTTTACATTCGTCAAACTTCACGAATAGTACATAACGAAAAAATAATAATAATAATAAAATACCAGATGCTTTTGGCTTCTGAGTTGAAAAAACTAGAGAGAATTTAATAAATGAATATTCCAATGTAAATGTAACTTGTTCAAAGTCCGGGACACTTTCAACAAGTAACCACTACGCTTCTTTCCTTGACCAAATTTTGAAACCATATGTAGGGAACAAGAAGTTTTAGGAAAGATCAAACAAATCCGGAAATTTAGGACAAAATATTTTTATGATGATGAAAGTAATTCATCTTGGCCCCTAGAATAAGTAATAAAGAATAGTATATATATATATATATATATAAATAAATGTCTCCATACTTTATGCAAAATAAACGGAAAACCTGAGAAGATGCAATAAAAATTCATTAAGTCATGTATTTTCTGCTATCACCGCATTCACGCATTCTTTTATGAAATCTTAAAGCATGTATGGTTTGCAGCAAAATTTTCTGATGAAAGGCAGATATTTCTAAATGTAAATGAAATTTCTTTCCCCACAGACAGAAATGAAAAGATGATGTGGATGCAAAAATAATTCTTTCATATGTTGTAGCTGTGGTGTGTTGAAGATAGGACCACAGTTTTTCTCTCAGACGAGGATTTTATTTACACATTAGACACACACAGGGCCGCAACTAGAGTTCACGTTACCCGGGGCAAACCTTAACTTTGGCGCCCCCCCCCCCCCTTCCCAAAAGAAAAAAAGCAGGCATGAGAAATATTTGAAAATTTTTGAAAAGAAAACACACTCAATAAATAGAAAAAAATAAAACCTTTTTTTTAGCATTTTGGCGACTGAAGCAGCAGAAAGATGTTATTGTCAAGTCGGTGCAACTTTAAATGATTTAATTTTAGTTCCTATTAATTTTACATACGATTGTGTTTTTAAATTAAGGATGTAATTTAACTTTTAAAATCACAACTTGAAATTTTTATTAGTACTTACGAAGAAAAGAAATAGCAATATCGAAATCCTCTGTTATGTTTTATTATACATAAATTTAAAATAAATTTTCATTTCAAACTTCACTTTTTCAAAAATTTTACTTACGAGCTTTCTTTGCAGCAAAAGTTTTTATGATGTCATAGTAAGATATCAATGATGCTTTTTTGTGTTCGATTGAGATAATACTCAAATTTGAAAGTCTATTTTGCACCATAGTGTTTCTTAAATAGTTTTTTATAATTTTCAGCTTACTGAAACTGAGGGCTGTGTTCAAATTTGTATAGCCTTCTTCCAGTTTATGCTTATGAATGAGACTCAAAAGGGTTGATGCGGGTGCTGTTTTCATAGTGTTGTCAAGCAGTAGAGCGTGATGTTTAAAACTTTTTTTTTCTCCTAAAAATTCCTCTGTGCATATGTCCTGCTTATATGCAAATGCTAACTTTTGAGCTTTCGATTTTAAATCTTCTCTATCCATCTGGTAGATTTTAATCCCATTCAGAAATCCAAACTTGTCATTAAGTACTTCCAGAGACTGGAAACGCGTTTATAGCTCATTCATTATTTTGTCGATAATTTCTAATAAAGAAATTCTGAATCAATCCTCCTCTGATAATTTCGAAATTTCATCTTCACAAGATTCTTCAAGCATAAATTTCTTTTTCCTTTTCTGTTTTTCTTTAAAATCAGGAGGTAAATTGTTATTTTTAGCCGTTATTTTTGCTTCTGCAATTGCCTCAAATACAGATTTGTCTCTCGTTGATTCCAGAAGATTCAGAAGACCTCGATTATGCCTGACTGCTTCATCTACAGTTATATAATCTCTTTAGAGAAATTGGTTCACGCGGTAAAATTTTTTTTAATGTTAAACCAAAAACACGTTTAAACGATAAATTCAAATTTGTTGATACATTTTTTCAAAGAGTTAGCCTCGGTCTTTGTTTCAGATGTAGAAAGAGGAAGAAATACGAGGACTTTGTTAATGCTATCAAAATACTTATAAATCACTTCCACAGCTTGCATTCTTGCTGACTATCTAGTCTTACTGTTAGCTTTAACAGAAAGTGGAACGTGTTTTTTTTTTTTATTTTGCACCTTGACGTAGAGGCTGAAAAAAAAAAAACACGTATAAACAGTTCACTGTTCCAAAATATGTTTGAACTTCAGGTGATACTCCAGCAGCATATACCCCAACTAAATTTAGAGAATCGGCAGCACATGGTACAAAAATGGCAAGTTTATGGTCTTGAAGTATTCTAGCTTGAACTCCTTTATAATAACCAGCCATGTTAGCTCCATTATTGTATGACTGACCTCTACAATTATTCATGCCAAACCATTGATTTTTACTCTTTTCAAGATTTCTTCAGCGAGTCCAAAACCCGTTTTATCATTGACCACAAAAAAATCAATAAAACTTTCAAAAATCTCTGGTCCACTTTCTGTCATTTTCACATATCAAATAATTTCAGTCATTTGATTGCTGTGGCTTATATCTAGAGGGGAATCAAAAATTAAGGAGAAATATTGAGCCTCTTTTATATCATTCAGAATGCTTTCTCTTACTTTTCTGCAATGATTTCAAGAAATTCATTTTGAATTTTCCATGAAAAATAACTCAGTTGTCCTTTTTTATGGTGTTCAATATGTTCCCGTAAATCGTCAATATTCTGGATTTCCTACATCCGTCCGATGTAGGAAATCCAACTTACTCTCGAATACTTTTTTGGGAGGGTGTATATGTAATATGATGCCCTTATCCATCTTCCAAAACTGAATATGTTATGTATTTTCATTTTCTCGTTTATATATCAATATATTCTTTTTACTCTCATACTCCCTTAATAAATTCATTCATCGACCGTATTCTTGTTATGAAAATAAACGTGAATTTGAAAAACACATTACTTACGAGGTTTTGCCCAACGGTTTGTCTTGAAAGGGACAAACCGTTTACATCTGGACAGGGATAAGGTGACAGCTTAAAATAATTAAGACTACCATAACAAATGGGGCGGCAGGATCAGAGACATAGTAGGGCACGAAGTAGAGACCACACGTGATGTTCCTGGAAAAAGTATCATTTCGCATGATAATGGAAGTGTTTCGTGAAAATAAAAACGAAACGATTCACGCAGAAGTACCACCGATAATGCAGTAAGTTGTGAACTATTTGGCACTTTTTTAAAATGCTAAGAAAGAGTCCACGTCCAATTTAAAAATGTGGCTGATGTGCCATAGTTAAAACCACAATTACGCGCTTTTCTACAAAATTTTGCACCCCTCTCCTTGAAACAGAGGTGTCGCCTGCGGCCTGAGACCTTCCCTTCATCAACTGATACGTACATCGGTTATCAATCATTGCCAGCCGATGGGTCTCCTGGGGATTTTTTCTTTGCTTTGTGACAAAACTCTTTCAGAATAAACCTTTCAGAAAATTTTTTGCTCTAAAGAGGTGACAAAAGACAGGATTTTCAGATAGGACACTTGGACAAAGTCACAAAACCAGGAAAAAAACATCATTCTGTCCAGTTTTTTTTTTTTTTTTTAAGTAAAATTCCCGCTCTCATGGAAACATAACTCATTTTTGTTAGGAAAAAAATGCTATTTCTCTACTTACTTTTTATTTCCATGACATTTTATCTCTAAATTTGCTAAAGTGAAAAACGAAACTTTTGTAAACTCCTTTAAAATTTTTCTAAGCGAAAACGTAAGTTCGCTAGCATTTGAAAATGGCGGTGTAAACATCGTCATATCTTTAACGCCGTAATAAAAAAAGTTTACATTTCTCGCCAATAGATGGTGCTGTTTCTAATTTACATAAAATAAGAACTCTTTTTTTTCCCTATGCAAATATCTATCGTAGTCTTGCACTAACTGGCAGATATAAAAAGGCATCACAAAGTTACTTTTCAGTCTCGGTCTGTCTCTCCGAAAGCTACTACTACTGTGATGTGTGTGTAAAGAGATTGAGCCATGAACCGCATGGTTCGACTGATGTGATTCGATAGAACCGGATCCGGGGATCCGTGCGAACCGTGCTGATGTATTCAGTGTGATGTTTTTTGAATCTGAATAGATCGCCGCGTTCGACTTGTCTTCTAGAAAGCTTGTTTTTTGTGCTACTAAGTGAATGCTGTTTATTGTGTTGTGTCTTCATCTCATGTGCCTTGTGTAAGTCTATCACCGTCATCTCTGTTTCAATAAACTACAGAAAAGGTACCTACTTTATCTTTCTTGTCTAAACACATATTCAAACCAAAGACTTCTACTGCGCATTTAAATGAAATGAACTTCAACTCTGCTTAAAAATTTATTCTACAGACAAAATCAAGTAACTATTCAGTTTCAGTCAATGACTTTCAATTTGTAATTTAACTTGTTTGTTGAATAGTTTAATTTAATATTTTTTCACGGTTATGGGCAATCTTGCCCAAGTTTAAATGTGTTTTGAATATGTTGAGTGTATTTATAATGTGTTTTGTTTTTAAAGTGTTTTTAACGTATACAAACAGATTTTAAGTGCCTTAAAATTATAAGAGGGCGGGCCTATAGTGTTTTTAATCTTTCCTTGTAAAGTGTGTGGTATCCCAACTTTTCAAAATGGAAGCATCAAAATTAGTTACCCAAATAGAAAAATTGTCTGACGACAATTATGAGTCTTGGCAGGAAGACGTAAGGGTATTGTTGATGGATAGAAATTGTTGGGAAGTGGTATAGAAAAAAGGTCCCCTGACACTGAGGCTAAGGAATTAAGGGATTACAAGATTAGATACGGGCGTGCTTATAGCACGATATTTTTAATATTTCTAATGAATACAAGCCTCTTATTTCTGGCACTTATGAACCCAAAGAAGTTTGGGAAAAATTAAATAAACACTTTAAACCTGAATCTAGAGCTCGTGCTATGAGACTCACAGATGACTTTTTTTCATGTAGATTAAATGAAGGGGAGGAAATAGGCTTATTTGCAGCCAGGTTAAGGATGATAGTTAAGCAATTAAAAGACGCTAATGCTCCCCCAGCTGACTGGTATCAGTCATTTCAATTGCTAAGGTACTTACCCTCGGAGTATCAGGGAATTGTTCAAACAATTTACCGCTGGCCTGATGAAACATTTAAGTTCGATTTAGTTTTAGCCGAACTTTTGGCTGAGGAGGCCAGGCTAAAGCAAAGTGTAGGGGATCAAGCTACCGTCGCAATGTCTAGTCAAGTACAAGTGAAGCGTGTCCCACCTAAAAATAATTTAAAGAAAGACACTAGAAAGTGCTATAGGTGTGGTAGAATCGGCAATTTAATTGCTAGTTGTAGGATCCCTCCCCCAAGTAATCATAAAAGTAACAAACGACAACCGAAGAATCATATGATAGAAGCCCACACAAGCGAGGATTTAAATGATTCTTCATGGATCTTTGATACAGGGGCTAGTGCTCATTTTTGTCGGGACAAAAGACTTTTTAAAAACTTTGAACCAATTAAAGGTCAGTTGATGTCGGTCGCCATAAACGGCATTGATTGTTCCATTGAGGGAAGGGGAACAGTCAAGTTAAAATTTCAAGGTGGTAAAATTTTTAAAACATTGAAAAACGTCCTCTATTCCTCTAAATTAAGGAGAAATCTCCTGTTAGGTCCTGCGTTGGACACTTAGGGCATTACATTTAGAGGGGGAAATAACAAAGTAGAGGTATTTTCACGTGACCGACAAAAACTATTTACAGCACACAAGAAGCGTGGTCTGTACCATGTTTACCCTACAATAATAACTAGTAAAAAAAAAGTAGAAGGTAATCTTTCTTCAAAAAATGACAATCAAAACTTAGAACTTTGGCATAGCCGTTTTTGTCATATCAATTTTAATGCTATAATTGAAACCAGTAAGGGAAAGGTATTTGGCCTACCCGTTTTTAAGTCTAAATCATATAAACCCTGTCATGTTTGTAAAATAGCAAAAACTATAAGAAAGAGCTTTAAAAGTATTCCCAAGATTCGATCGAACAAACCCCTCCAACTTCTACACATGGATGTTTGTGGACCTTTACCGAACCCATCAATATCGGGACATAAATTCTTTTTAACGATAACAGATGACTACTCAAGAAAGGTCACTGTTTATCCTATGAAGCAGAAATCTGAAGTCTTCGAAAATTTTAAGAGGTACCAAAAACATGCAGAACGGTTTTTAAACAGAAAAATTATCAATATCAGAACTGATAATGTCATGGAATTCTGCCATAATGAATTTAAAAAGTTTTTGGAGGAAGAGGGCATTAAAGCTGAAAGAACCAACGATTATACGCCGGAACAGAACGGTGTAAGTGAGAGATTTAATTACACGGCCTTGGACGCTG
Organism: Cheiracanthium punctorium; assembly: GCA_038373885.1. Lineage (NCBI taxonomy): Eukaryota > Metazoa > Arthropoda > Arachnida > Araneae > Cheiracanthiidae > Cheiracanthium > Cheiracanthium punctorium. Next base: position 121,513 of record JAWZYV010013834.1, on the reverse strand, counting down.
TAAAAGCTATGTTACACTCCAGTAAACTGGGAAATGGTTTTTGGTCGGAAGCACTGTTATGTTTCACGTGCACCTGGAACAGGGTATGCCACGCAACCCAATCTAAAACGGCACTAAAATTTGAAAACGGCACAAACGCCTCCAATATGTGACAAGAAAAGGGAAGCTTGCAATATGCGATATTTACTAATAAAATTAAATATTTATAATTAGTAGTGCAAAAATTGACACAAAAACAGGAATCCAAATAAAAAATGGGTGGGAAAAGAAAACAAACAGAAAATGGGCTGCGAATCACCTGGGTGCTTCCTGAGATCAACACTGGGAAAAAAGAAATACAGTGAGACTGTGCTACTACAAGAGCATCTGACTTTGAGCAAAACTAAGTGAGAAGTGTGTGTTGTCGCCGAACTGTGAGAACAGAGCCAGCAAGTGAACCTTAAGGCTGTAGTTTGAAGAAAAAAAGAAACTGTTTTTGGTCTTGGTACACAAATTGAAATAAACTAATAGCATCAGGGTCTCGAAAGAATTCAAGATGGTTCTTCATAAGCTGCATTGCACACTGTAGTAAATGAAAAAGCTCTGACTTTTGTGAAACTTTCAGAAAAAATTCTTAAACATGGAATTGCAGTGCAGAATTTTTTTAAGAGTGGCATGTTTTGCTAAATTTTTAATTTTTAAGAGTTTTTTTCTAAGAGTTTTGTAACTGATAGAGGTTTATTGTTTATTTCATTATGTAATACAGCTTGTAAAGAGACAGTCTCAAAATTTTGAAGTGCCTGACATTAATTAGTTTATTTGTACTTGTGTATCAAAATCCCATAACACAGCGATTGGTTTAGAGGCATGTGCGGGCCGAAGATGACATCAGCTCAAGGAAAATTTTAAATTCTCCGCAAAGCAAGAAACAGCCGGACTGATAACAGCCCACATAAATCATCAATGTGAAGAATTGGCAAGATGTACGAGATCACACTGAATTTGAAAAGGCATCAGATGCAAACGCACCGCTATCTTAGATGCAATTTTTTTTTTTTAAATGATTAAGTAACAGCCATAGAGAACAGATAAAAATTAAGAGGGGGGGGGGAAGACCCAGAAGCATATCCAAGGTAAATTTAATACTTAAACAAGGACTTAATTACTAAACAGTAGAAAAAGACAGTTAAAAAAAAAAAGCAGCACACGAAAGTAGTGTATTATAAAAGCGTTATAGTATGAATATTTATCTAATTTAAAATATTTTTGTAGTTGAAAGCATGTACGATGATGATGATTTTTGGTTGAAAAAAGACTTCTGTAGACACATCTTGTATTTAACCTTTACTAACTATTAGTATATGCATGTGAAGATATTTGAAAATAAATGACTGAGAAGAACATATTTTAGAAAGTCATTCTATCAACCTTTCAAGTATATTAGGCAAGTTGGAGTGTTTAGGCTGATTAATTTTTTTTTTTACCAACTATGTGAAAAACTCCAGAGCTGGGGATCAAACCCAGGACAGCCACTTAACGTGCGGGTGCTCTACCACTGAGCTACTCTGGGACGATTCCCAGATGAAATTTCTCGCATTACGATGCATTACATTTTCTCGGTGAACTGTTGGCATTTATCATCTTCTTCTGCAAACCATAGATAGAACAGATGAAACAATTAATTCGCAACAACTCTGTTATGCCGTAGAAATTATACATATTTTAGAAAGTGATTCTATCAACCTTTCAAGTATATTCCCAGAGTAGCTCAGTGGTAGAGCACCCACACATTAAGCGGCGGTCCCGGGCTCGATCCCCAGCTCTGGAGTTTTTTGCATAGTTGGTAAAAAATAAAAATTAACCAGCCTAAACACTCCAACTTGCCTAATATACTTGAAAGGTTGATAGAATCACTTTCTAAAATATGTATAATTTCCACGGCGTAACGGAGTTGTCGCGAATTAATTGTTTCATCTGTTCTATCTGTGGTTTGCAGAAGATGATGATAAATGCCAATGGTTCTAATGCGAGAAATTTCATCTGGTAATCGTCCCAGAGTAGCTCAGTGGTAGAGCACCCGCACGTTAAACGGCAGTCCTGGGTTCGATCCCCAGCTCTGGAGTTTTTTGCATAGTTGGTAAAACATAAAATTAATCAGCCTAAACACTCCAACTTGCCTACTAGACTGAGAAGAATTTTATGTGGCTAGTGGTGGTGTTTTTTTTTTTTTTTTTTTTTTTAAATCCATAGTTATTATGACTGTTTAAAAGTAAGAATGCATCTGAAGAAACGTTTTGTGATGAATTGCATTCGCTATAATACTGCTTATGAAAATAATCTTGGAAGTCTTCAGTAGAAAAGCTATCAACAGTAGATATTTAAATCCTGCTTTCTAAGGTTTGTATGAGGAGGCTTGATTATCTTCACTATGCTGGTTGTAAATAATTTACAAACCAGTCGACTGGTACAGCCAATTGGTTACTTTTGACTCTTGGTTACTGTTGTCAAATAGCTATGGGAGAAAAGAGCCTCTGCTTTTCCTTGAGCTCTGTCGCCGTTTATTCCTGCACTTTTCTTCAATTATTACTTTGGTTAACTTAGTCACTATAATGTATATTTTGCATAATTTTAAAATAATTTATCTGTGCAACTACTTTTTTTTTCTTTAGATCTGTGTCAATCAAACCTGTGTTAATGTTGATGTATTTATCGAGCCTGGAACATGCCCAACAAACAACATTGCCTTGGTATGCTCAGGGCATGGTGTAAGTTTTTGTTTTTTGTTGCCTTGTTGCATGTAACAATTCAAATTCATATTTCTTGCAATAACTGGAAAGTGATTTTAACATTTATCTGGTCATGAACTTTCTGCTTTTGAATAGTTCAAAAAGAATATAAACTGTGCCGTGTTGTCAATTAAGAAATTTACCAGTTTAAAGATGATGATATTGCGTTGTGAAATTTTATGCATGGCAAGATACCCCAAAAAAAAAGCCAAACCCCAGATCTTTGTCAGAATTACCTCAGCTGTAAGAGAAATTTGTGTGGGCGTAACATGCTAAAACAGTAAAGAGACATGTTTGCAAGAAATAACACTTTTATTGAATAGTAGGTGGTGAATCTAAATTTTAAATCATTGCCTAATAGTTGAACATAATTACACACTATATTGCACTTAAGTTTACTTTTAACAAAAATAAAACTAATGACAACTTTAGTTAGGAAAAGCAAATTTTGTCCCAAGAGACACTTCAAATCCTAATCTACAAGCCTAAATTCATAGTTATTACTCAAATTATTCCAAATAAATTGATACACTTCAGAGCACATAAACATAATTAATCAATAACAGAGCAACTAAATTTATTCTAGTATTGATGATCAATTCAAAATTATTTCTCTGCTGTTAGGCTAAATTTTATTTCGCAAGATAGCATATTCAAACTCAATAAAAATATGAATTAAATATCTCAAAAAAAAAAAATTATGAAAGATCAAATTTGATATGCATTATACTGTAGTTATGTATGTTGATTAAGGGGCCTCTCACACCTGAAAATTAACAAAAATTTATCTCTGACTTGACACACAAAATCATTGTTGCAAATTTACTTGTTTACAAAGATAATTCTAGTTGGAATTAATATTTTGCAAAAAAAAAAGTTTTGACATTTTAGTTAAAAAAAAAATAAAGGAGAAAAAAAGATGCAAAACATAAGAAGGAAATACAAAGAAGGAAAGTAGAATTAGAAAAAAAGAGGGGGGGGTGTTGTTAAAGGGGACGTGTCACTAGGTTTGAAGCATCTTTAAGGGGGTAGAGGGGCATGGCATCCATGCCAAAATAATGCAAATGTTACAATATGGGTGTCTTCATGGCTCAGCTCTCGGCAATTTCTAAAGAAGGGGGTCTTGTGATACATTTTTTGTCACTGTGGCATTGTCTCCATGGACTTTGGCACTTACTAGATATTGTAGATGGAAATCATCCTAGTAGGATAGTCCGAGAGTCTCAACCTGCAGGGTCAGGTAGAAAATTTAAACATTCTGCCATAATAAACTTCAGGAAGTCGCAATACAGACCTCCAGTAGCAAAACAAAAAAATGTATGTCACCTGATGGGAATTTCGGGCATAATGTCACACAGATGGTGGATGATACACTACAAGTCGCTGAACATCTCAGGATCTCAGCACCTTCGTCCGCCAGTAGAATTTGCCGATGGAAATTTCTTCTCTCTATCTATGCCTTCCTCATCAAAATCTGCCGATGACTGGCCTCAAGACTTCACTGAACTAAAGGTCTAAAGTAACGCCCTTTCTCTTGGCGCACCCACCATACTGTGATGTGACTCGCTCTTACACAGTAGACGAAAAAAACATCAGCTCCCCACAGCCAAACAAAACAGTTAAAGAGGAATAGCACACTATTATAATGGCATGAATTAAGCAAAATACTCATTGGATATTTGTAAAGCTATTGTAAAATACTTAAATATTAAAAAAAACTGATACATATAAAATAAAAGGGAAACAAAACAAATATTAATACATCTGAACACCACATTCCCTTCCCCTTCCCAGAAAAAAATTTCGACACATAAATGACACTTTCTTAGGTGCTCTGTGACCCTGTAGACTAAACAACAGCCCCACAGAGCACTTAAGAAAGACAATCAAAGAAGACAACAGGCTCAAATGATAGGATAGGCCTGCAGGAGCACTATCTATCATTAATCTTAGCCAAAAAAATATTAAATTTTGAATACAAAAGACACACTAATTTAGTGTAAATGACATAGCGAAGAGAGAGAGAGAAAAAAAAAAAAGAATTTACCTTTACAAGTTACAACATATAGTTAGACATTACTATTAAATGCATATTATTAAGGTGAATAGATGATGGCAGTGTATGAATAAAAAGTATTACCAGTTGCAATTGTGAAGATGTCACACTATAAATAGAGTGAGGGAAAAGTCATCAACTTTCCTGATCACATGAAAAACTCCCAGATGCAATTTTAAAGTCTGGTTACAATTTCTATACTTGCTTAGGACACAATCAGGGTAATTTGTCGCACCTGTATATAAAATTTTTACCAAAACATTGCACCAGACTCATTGCATTAGAGTCTGGTTTAAATTTTTCTCCATTATTTGGAACAATTGTACAGCACATAACACAAAATTTTAAATCAAAACAGTAACAAAACATTTTACTCATATTACACAGATTTGATGGAACGTGAGAATGCAAAGTGATAAAATTATAAACAATTCACTAATATTAAAAAAAAAAAAAAAAAAAAAATCTATGAAATGGCAGTAAACACCACACTCAAACACCAAAACATCTAAATTGAGTACTGAGCAAAACTTACTTTGAACTACTTTTTTATTACAAAACCAAACTGATTCCTGGATCTAAGATTATAACTGTGACATGGAGTAGATCTTGTGCGAATAGGCATAGCAAGGGCAGTGGTAGAAGAAGATTGCACATCACTAACATCCGACACAGGGGATAAAATAAATGAAACAGGTCACACTGAAGTATCACGAAAAAAATCAAAGTCATTACTGGGAAGAGATTGGTTGTCTAGAAGTACAGCACTAACAGGGGATAAATCATTTAAACCAAAACTCCACGGTAAATTATTAATATTAATTAAACAAGGGTACTCTTTCATTAACTTCAAATGTCAATCTTCAGTGGGAGGTGGTGATAAATTTTTGACAAACTCAGGTGCAGAATCAGGAGGTGGCGAAACCACAGGGGTTGAAAAAATTTCTCTCTCAATTACCTTAATTAGTCTGTTTATATGCACAGTCCGAGTTTGTGAAGGCTTAGCCAAAAGTGAAATTTCAAAAAGAACAGGAGAGAGCTTCCTTAAAACATGAAAAGGGCCTTTATTAAGTTTACAGAATTTATGAGATAAGTGTGGCTTAATGGCTGGAATATGTAAATGCACAGTATCACCGACCTGAATAGCTTTCATGAAAGGTTTTGGATTCTTAGGATTTGGATGAAGATGGCCAGCAGCAGAAAGATTAGTTTTAACCACATCAAAAGTATATTGCAAATTTGTAATTAATTGTTGTGCATAAGATCATGTATCAGCATAGGTCTTAAATTTGGAAGAAAAAATTAAATCATAAGGCATAAAAAGATCACGACCGTAAGATAGAAAATCAAGAGACTCTTGTATAGTTCTGTGATAAGCTGTGCAAAACGCTAGCAAGGCTACCCACACAGCACACTATGTCCAAATCAGGTCTAACAGATATCCAAACTGATCTATAACATCCAGGACATTTAAAGGCTATTTATATGTGGAGAAAAATATATATCTATAGGACATCTAAATTGCTACCTCTATAAAATATCCTTAGAGGGCTTATAGATATCTAATAGTCATCCGAAGAAGGATATCTGTTGGAAATGTATTTAAGACATTCATAAGAAATCCATCTGTACACATTTTATGTTGCTAATGAAATAGATAACCCATAGATATTTAATTGCCATCCAAAGCTACAAATCTATTGGATGTGCGTGTATAACATCCATAAGAGATGCATTTGTAGACATCTTATTTACGTAGAAGATTGGATGGCTACTGAAACAAAAATTTACTCAGTTTGAAAGATTTTCAGAAAAATCGCAAAATCTAGTAAGAATTTTTTTTTTTTAATCCGATGCCTATAGCTTGAGTTCAGTGATCATCTATCATGTCACCAAATTTCATTTAGTCGTTTTTACATGATGTGTGAAAAAAGATTTGTGCAGTTTGAAAGAATTTTCAGAAAATCTCAAAATTTAATGATTTTTTTAAAAATTCGAAGCCTGTAGTTTAAGTTGAGTGACCACCTATCATGTCACTAAAATTGATTTATTTCAATTTGGGGAATGAAAAACAATGATGGGACATGCACCTAAATCACTAGAACTTTGCAAAAAAATTTTCCTATACTTGGACAGTAAATAAGAGCCACACGTTGATCATTATTTATGTGAGAAAGATCAATGTCCTTTGCCCACACCTCAAAATTTTCTTATTCAGGATGTTCTTCAATTGCATTTATGGAATTAATTTCTTTTGAGATATTTATAGGATGTATGTTAACTAACTTAGAGCATTTATTTAAAATTATGTGGTAATCTGTTAAACTTATTAGTTGTACTAAACAAGTTAAATAATTAGTTATAGTAGAAATTGAGTTAGCAATCAAAAAGGAATTTAGATCTATCATAATTAGGTTCAATTAGACAGTTAGGTCAATAAAAGTTGAATCAATGTCCGGTATACTGACGTAAACAATTTTTTCGGACCTGGCAGGAAGAATAAGTTTTCTAGGCAACATGCCAAAAAGTGAAAGAAAATTGGGCCCTGGAATAGTGTCAGTTTGCAATTTTACATGAGAAATTTGAGTGTCTTAAGAACAGGCTTCATTCAAATTGAGTAGATGTTCATCCATCCAACAGACGCTGACCCTCTCACATGACAAAATACCTTTTTTTACAATCCAAAATAAAGTTATTTTCCTTAAGGAAATCTATACCTAAAACTACATCAAAATTTGGTGAAAACATGGAAAGTGTGATCAGAAATTTCGCTTCAAAAGAGACATTATTAATTTTTATACTACATTTATTTGCATTTTGTATGGCAATATTAAATCCGGTAAGGGCACGTAACTGGAAATTGGGCCCTGAAATTTGCTCATATGAGTGTGAAGAGTTTAGAACTTGCTGCGAAATGAGAGTTACACAAACTCCTGATTCAAAAGGGGCTGTATACTTGTTTTCCCCCCACATGTCACAGAAATAATGGGGAGAGAAGTTGGAATAAAACCTATTTCCTCTGGTAAAGGATCTTGAAGGGGTTCTGAGGAGTGCTGGGATCCTGGGCAAACTCTCCCCATTAATTGTTTGGTTTTCCTGATTAGAGCCATCCTTTTTATTTTTCCTACCCTTCGCTTCATCGCACATTCTCTTTCTGCAGAAGCGGCTAATATGGCCAACGGCCAAACAGTAATAGCAGGTCACATCACAACGTGGCTGGCTAAAATGAGGCGGTTTTGGGTTAACTCTACCCAATTGCATCCTATCTCATTGTTGCTGCATGTCAGCTAATTGCTTTGTGACCATCTCTAAGGAGCGAGCATACGACTCTGTCACACCACGCACCTACCTCTTTCTCCAGATTTGATGCCTGAACCATATTTACATTGGTAGTGAAGCTACCCATGCTTTCCATGCTTTCATCAAAGATTCCGCCACCCTTTTTGCTGCCTCCCTTGCCACACTAGAAGTTGCTGGATTAGCAACCATGACTTGAGCCCTAATATTGGGGATGGAGACCAGCCTAAAATTGGGACAACAACATGTCCTCTTTAAAGGATAATGGAAAAGGTTCAGACTCTGACTTCACCTTTAGGTTGCTGTTAGCAACACCTTCTAAATGCGTTGTGAAGTCTCTCACAGATTCACCAACTACCTGGGTGCAAGAGGTGGAATTAGAAATCGCCTGCACATAGTCTTTAGTCTCAGAGAAGTAGAGAAGTAGTAGTGAATATGCTTTGAGTGTATCAAATGATTTGCCCTTTAAAGAGGACAGAAAAAATTGCTTCGCCGGTCCCTCTTGAAGCTGGGACACAGCAATAGATTGCTGGTCTGTCCAACCAATGGCCTTAGCAATGGCCTCAGGGGCATCAAAAAATCCCCCCACGTTTTTGCCTGTTAAGTTGGATAACATTGTCACCAAAAGTGGAAATGGTACTGGGGTAGTACCAGAGGCACCAAGTAACACTGAGTCACTGCCTGTGGCCACCATACGAAGAATACAAAAATTTAATTAAATGGCTCCCCCAAAAAAATCAAACTAAGAAATTCAAGTTATAACCTAAGTACAAAATATTAAATATGGGATTTGCCTATGCAAGTTTCACCACACCAGAGCTGAGATTTTAGCTCCGACAGGGGTCACGGCACCAAAACTTTGCCGTGTTGACAGTTAAGAAATTTACCAGATTAAAGAAGATGACATTGTATTTTGAAAATTTATGCATGGCAAGATACCAAAAAAAAACAAACAGATTTTCTTTCTTTCAGGTTTGTTCCAATATTAATACCTGCCACTGTGACCAGAATTGGACATCTGTAGATTGCAGTGAACAGGTGAAATCTGGGCTGGATATTGTAGATCACACTAACGGACCTGTTGGAACTTTAGAGAAACCTGGAGGAACGGGTACACTTACCACTATGAAAGCCATCAGTGAAACTGTTGCAGACTGGAGAAACAAAACAATCAAATCAAACGTACCATATGGGGGTAAGTTTTTCTCCCCTCCTTCTTCCAAAATCTGTATACTATTAGTAGTAAAAAAATTTCTTTATAAAGGATGTTCCAAAACTAAGCACCTAATTTTGTGAAATCACATACTGTAAATAACTCAAATTTAATACATTGATAATGTAGGATATTTATATATTTTTCTATATAATGTTACAGTGAAAACCCGATATCAGTCAAAACCCGAATTAACTAGTCAAAATGCGTTCTGACTAACAGTGCTAGGCAAAACCCGAATTAACTAAGGAAAACCCATTTTATTCGAGTAGCGGTAGCACGTTTTCGAGGGGCCCCTAGAGCGGAGGCATATTTTCCGGGAGGCCCTCTGCAGCGATGGCCGGACCCACTGATTTTTATGGGTTGCAAAGGGCCAGCGTTAGCATATTTTCGAGGTGGCCAGACCCACTGATGTTTTTTTTTTTTTTTTTTTTGGGGGGGGGGGGGCCTCGCAAAGGGACTGCGTTAGCATATTTTTAAGGGGGGCCCCCCTAAAGCGATGGCCGGACCCAGTGATGTTTTTTGGGTCTCGCAAAGGGCCAGCAATAGCATATTTTCGAAAGATATTTTCGAAAGCTCATCCACTAAAAGATGAAATTTTTAGTGGATAAAGCATTCACTTTCCGGAATTCACATGGAAAAACATGGGGTCCGGTCACCACTGTAAGGGGCCTCCCTCGAAAATGTGCTAACACTGGCCCCTTGCGAGATCCCAAAAAGCATTACTACGTCCGGCCATCGCTTTAAGGGGCCCCTCGAAAATATTCTAACGCTGGCCCTCTGCGAGACCCAAAAAACATCAGTGGGCCCCCTCGAAAATATGCTAACACTGGCCCTTTGCGAGACCCAAAAAAACATTGCTGCGTCCGGCCATCGATTTAGGGGGCCCCTCAAAAATATGCTAAAGTTGACCCTTTGCGAGACCCAAAAAAAAAACATCACTGGGTCCGGCCACTGCTGTAGGGGGGCCCCCTGGAAAATATGCCGCTGCTGTAGGGGCTCCTCGAAAATGTGCTACTGCTACTCGAATGAAACAGTTTTTCATAAAAGCGAACTTTGCCAGTGCAAGGTCTTTATATATATATATACAAAATATAAAATAGCTTAACTTATGTAATATGGAATCCCAAGTAAAATATTAATTGAAACCACTTAATAACATATATAATACGCAACCATGAAGTTATAAATGAAAATCCAGAGGCTATAAATAAATTTAAAACAGGGCCATCAAAGCCAAAAAGAAGTGGGAAAAACATGCCAGGTGCAATCACATGGGCTTAAGCCTAGCTTGATAAACCCATGCAAAGAAGTGGATATGGAATGGAAAATTGAAATGGAGTACTCAATTATCAAGTACCACCGTACTCACATTTCAATTAAATAAAAACAAAAATAGTTAGGTTTCTGCAGGTTACCTGACAAAAGAAGTCGCTTTATGTAACCTGGGGGTACGACCTAACTATAAGAAAAAAACAGGCATGGATGCTAACCTATCATGAAGGTGGAAGAACAGATATATATACACACACAGTGAAACCCCAGTTTAACGTTAGACGTATTTACCGTTTTCCCACCTATAACGTGATTTTCTATTGGTTCCAAATATCTTCTTATACTTGTAATGTTAAAAAATCCCATCAATAACGTTAGATTTCCCGCATTTAACGCTTTTTCGGCGAGAGAAATTTGATGCGTTTTCTCTAAAAGAAGTCACATTAATTGTGATGAGAATAATATAGTTCTTGACAATAGCAACAATGCTCATGCCTTTTCCTTTATTTGGATAAAAGGAGGAAAAATTATTCTTTATCTCCTCCAACTGTCCAAGTGCCTTCATTCCCATAAAAACGGAGTGTAGCCTTATAGGAATCTCCCATCCCCCCCCCCCCCTCCCGGCTCACAGGTGTGTCTGGATTAAAAAGCTTGAAGAATGAGGTGGACGATTTTTGATGAATTAGGTAAGTGCTGGGGAAATTTCCGGTCAAGCGGAAGAGAAGCGTAAAGACCACTGTCCATATCGAGTGGTTCCCGCCGTACAATGTATTTGAATGGGGACATTTGACTGTGTTTAACGCCGGGCGACAGTGGACTGTCCTCCACCGAACAATAGATGGGGGAAGTGTGAAGCCGCAGTATTATTCATGGTCCCCAATTACCTATAGATGGTTTAATACCGTAGTATCCCCCTCTTTGCCTGTGGGGGGGGGGGATTTATTGCTTACAAGTGAGAATTGGCCATTAGAGTGTTCCCGTACTGGCCACCTACTGGTAGCGGCAAGCGGGAACCACTCGATGTGGACAGTGGCCTTAAAGTTACTTTAAAATTTTGCCATTGCTACCTTCCTGTATTCTGGAGTAGATACAATAGACCGTCTTCGGATTATCAGAACAGGAAGCCTCTCACGCTACTTAAAAAGGGAGGTCACATGAGGAAAAGGCGGACAGGCCATTTTCTGCCATTTTGATGGAAACCAACAGCTATGAGATTCTCTTTGGGAGTTAAAGAGTTAAGGGGGTATTCTGGTTTAGAAGCCCTAATTTTAGGTGTTTTTTCGGACGCGATAAAAAAAAAATATTTTTATCATCCATATTTTCATAAGTTTTTTATTGATATTTAAATAATACAAAACATTAATGATATAAGAAAAAAAATTAAATTTCAAAAAACTGCAGGCTGGTGAAGTGGGGTCTGATGAAAAAATGACTTGTCCTGGTGTGCAGGATATAAATCCTTCCAGTGACCTGAAATGGAAAACCACGAATAATCCTTAAAGAGGAAGGATGTAGTTATCACACTACAAGATGTTTTTGAAAAAAAAAAAAAATTTCACAAAATGGCGGCAGTTTGAAAAATACGTTTTGTGTTTTCCCTTTTTTTTTTTTTTTTTTTTTTTCGTTCGGAATTTCTTAAAAATATTTAAAAAAAATTTTTTTTTTAACTCTTGGTAGTGCGATACTATAATGTATAAAGAAGCTCTGTATAAAATTTCAAGTGAATTGGTTGAATGAAACTTGAGATATCATGCACACCGTTTCTTGAAAAGTAGTTTCAAGAAAAACACGTTTAATACATTTCAACGAAATTAAATAGAATGATCACTCAATTCCCGAGCAGTCAATTTTGAGAAACATACATCCATATGAGAACAAAAGACCTTGGCTGCCAGAGTTTGTCAAGCGTCTATTGTTCGTTCGCTCTGACCCGGCTGCGAAACAGTTTTGTCGGCACGTCACAAAATGAGCTGTAACTCCGAAAATAATTTAAATTTCGAAATATGCTATTAGGGACATATTCTTAAAGGGTTACACTATGAAAATATGCCAAAAAAAAAAATCAATTTTTTCGAATTTCTAAACCAGAATACTCCCTTAAACTGACCACCCATGAATACAATTCATGGAAGGGATAATAAACGGCTTTCTACAGTATCTTTTAAGATTACATTTAAGAAAAAGAAAGCATATTTATCTCAACATTTAGAAAGGGATTTAATTGTAGGAGATTGTATGCGTGTGTGTGTGGGGAGGGGAAGCAAATTAGAAATTTCCAGAAAGGAACTGTATATTGTAGAATCGGCCCTGCCCAGACGTAAGGATCTCGTGAACATTTCATTCCTATATGCTAATTTGAAGCAGTAGGTTGACTGTGCGCGTGCTGCCTAAGTTTTTCTGATTCATGCTTTTTATTTGTTCCATATTCATATTTGTTTTTCAAAGCAAAGTGGCTTAAAACCCAACCAACCATCACTTCATGTTTCTGTAAGATTACAGTTGCGGAAAATGCAGATCAAAATATGCTTAGCAATTTAAAAGAAAATGAAAAATGTGATGGTTTAAGTTTCAAGGAAACACAGGCTGATCATTTACCAACATCAAGTCTCAGTGCAAATAACTTGGATTCAGAACTGAAGATAACTGGAGATACTTTAACTTCGGATCATCATAAATGCAGGAAAAATGAAATAAACAAAGATCCACATCAGCCTCCAGACTTTGAATACCCGATACATAAAGGGAGGAAATTCCAAAAAAATTGGTTCGACCAATTTGCATGGTTAGAGTACTATGGAGAAGTGAACAGAGCATCTTGCTTCTTGATATGGATTAGATCTTGATATGTAAAAATTAAAGGGAGAAATGCACATTTTTCCGAAAATGTACAAAAAATACACCGACTCTTTGCCAGAAATATCCACGGAGATAACAGAACTGAGGAAAAGATGCAATTTCTTGTTGAAAAGGAACTCTTTAACATCATATATATTATTTCTCAAAGGTGTTTTTTACTGGCACGGCTAGATCTCATTAAGTACTTGACCAAAAAAAATTTTTTAAATACCCAGTTAAAGCTTATAATGTCTACTTTTGATAAAAAAGATGCAAAAATTCAGAAAAAATCTTTTTGTTAATAAAAAAAATAAAAAACAAATCATGTATATTATTTCTTAAAGGTGTTTTTTTTTCTGGCACGGCTAGATCTTATTAAATACGTGACCCCAAAAAAAAAATGTGACAGACTCCATGGTTCCAGGTTGCCATGGAGTCAGATGAATTGAATATACTTTCTTTAAAAATGAGTGGCAACAACAGATAGCTAGGATTTGTTATTATGTTTTTTGTATAGATTGGATGAATGATTGAAGGTAATTAGAAAAACAGTTTTTTTTTTTTTTTTGTAAATTGTTTGTAAAATAAATTTTTAAATGAGGATAAAAGAACTTCTTATTTTGTCTTTTCAATCGAGCCGTCTCATTTTGATAATTCATTGAGTTGTATTCATCAGTCGCCGGCATATTTTGTTCTATGCCATTTTCTCGAAGGTTTGGTGACATTTTTCTGGCGTTCCCGGGTGGGCGGCTAGATCTCATTAAATACGTGACCAAAAAAAATTTAAAAATACCCAGTCAAAGCTTATAAATTCTACTTTTGACGAAAACAGTGCCACCTGTTGGTGACACGTTTTTTATTCTCTATGAAATGCATATCGACGATAGCCTCGTATCGATATCGTCCATTGCAAGTGATATTGGTGACGTTTTTACATCACCGTTTAAAACTGCACATCAAACCAATTATACATCTTCGTTCACAGTACAAAGCACATATGTGTACATTTTGTTTTCGCTTGTTAAAACGATTCTTTTAAGAACTTTTGTAGTTCTGAATTTACGTGCATATGCATCAATGCTTTAATTTTGAATAAATGATTTTAACGCATGCGAATGTGTAAATCCCACGCACACATTTTGTTTTTGTTTGCTGTTTTGCAAAAGAGCATTCGAATGTTACTAAAATTTCCGAAGTTCAATTTGTTAATTTTTGTTTTCGAAATTCATACAGTTAAAAAGAACTGGTCTATGTTCCGTATCCAGTGCTGTTTACATTTTGATGTTCGTTTAGTGTTGGTTTTGGCAACATCATGGGCGATGTTCAGCGGGAGTGAAGTACCCTGCTGGTGGTAGTTTTGACTGGCAACCATAAAGAAATGTGTACCGCCTGGCGGCTTTTTTTTTTTTTTTTTTTTTTTTTTTTGAGGTATGATAATGCATCAAATATTGCAAATTGGATATTTCAGAACTGCTGAAAGATCCGAAATTTCTTGAATTTTCGTGCATACGTAATAGTTATTTTTTAATTCTAGCTACTGTGTGAAGTACACAGATGAATGTAAAGAATTCGCTTGCTCAATTTGACGTCACTAAGCTGTTAATTTGTGTTTATAGCCACAAAAAATTACAAAATAAAAACTTTTTAACAAAAAAATTAAACCGCCAAAAAACTCAAAAGCAAAAAATAATAAACCTTTTTTTAATTAACCTTAATAACTAAGTTCTTAACCTAATGTGAGTATACCCATTGCCTACGTAATACTACTCAAGTCCAGGAAATGCGGCTTTCAAAACTGGCGAAAATGTAGATGGCGCTTTTTGGTCCTATAAGAACTCATTGTTGCCTTGTTACTCCATGAGAGATTCCTCGTATTTTTAGATTAGTACTTATTTAGTAGCCAGCAGACCGCCAAGATAAATGGAAAACATTTGACGAAAAAATAGTTTGGCGGTAATGACCGCCGGGATAATAGTATGGAAGTACCTTTAGATTTGTTGCAAATTCTAGAAGATTTATTTGGATACCACAGAGACTTGTCCTTATTTCCTTGGCGAGAAATAGCACCCCGCCACTTATCTTTTAAAATGGGATCTTTTGGAAAACGATGAAATCTAACCGTTGATCCATTATTTTCTTTTAAAGAGCAATCAGAAAAATTATAATATGGTACACAACAGTACACCATTTTCATTTAATTATTTTTGCGTACAATGTAATTATGTATCCGTACAATAAAAAATAATAACAAATATAATAAGGTAAATGTTTAAGCATGTTTAAACGTCCCAAAAATGCAACGCATCATTGTTTACATTCAACAGCCAGAAAACAAACGTTGAAGGGTCATAAAAGCGCCCCTAGCGGTCATTTTAGGGAGCTAAGTTTTCGCCTGTTTTATTGCTGAAAAACACAATCTTTTCCCGGCCTTGAGTAGTATTATTACGTAGGCAGCAGTATACCTAAGTAATTTTGAGTCGGTGCCAAACAACCAATGAACAAAGATCACTAAATTACCTTAAATTTAAAGAAATAACCAAATCAAATTAAAAATGCAACGTGAAATCTTCGGCGATAAGCATTAACATTCCAAAAAATGCACTCTCCGCACATCGCTCACAATCAACGAACTTTCACAGAAATGCGGAGAGGTTTACTTTGTAATACATAACTCAGCACTAAAATCTGTGTGTGAACAATAAATTACTCCTATTAATAATAGAGATTTAGGCAATTTAGTGATCTGTGTTCATTGGTTGTTAGGCACCGACTCAAAATTACTTATTAGTAGTACTTAAATTAGTTTAAGAACTTAGTTATTAAGGTTAATTAAAAAAAGGTTTATTATTTTTTGCTTTTGAGTTTTTTGGCAGTTTAATTTTTTTGTTAAAAAGTTTTTATGTGATAAATATTCAGATATGGGGAGAAAAAAATGTTTTCAAGAATGAAGCTAGCTTGCTGATATTTTTACTATTTGGTGAGAGATCAAAATATACCTAATGTGATAACATTAACAAATAGGAATTTTGAAAATAAGTTACTCGCTCTTCAAATTAACCGATTCTGTTTGTTGTGTTGCATAAAGGCAAAGCTGCGCAAGGGCCATCTGCCTAGAAAGGGGGGTTGGGAAAAAGATTGGTCAAAGGAATTTTCAGAGAGTTCTGTTCAGCAGAGTGAAGGAGCAGTGGAATTATAAAAATACTTCATATTAATTAAGTTAAAATTTATTTAATAGGAATTAAGGACATAATTGCTCACATATTTGAGCATAAAACAACAATCCAGGAGCAACCGCTCTGTACAAACAGCATGAAGAACTCGGAAAGTGGAAGATGTAAGTACGAAACACATCGCGCATGACCTTTTATACTACAGCATAACACATTAACATAGATTTACATACTGCCAACAATGTCGGGGAAGAAAAAAATGAATGCTTAAATAGTTTGCAAACGCACTACGATCCCGAAGAACCGAGTGCAGGAGATGATGCCAAAGTGATGTCATACTTTGACGGCTCAATAACACACACGGCAATTTAGCCGGATAGAGATGCACGCAGCAACACGGCAATGCCGATTGCAAAACAAACCAGGGCTGCCAGATTTGGCTAATATTAGCCAATTTGGCTATTTTTGATCACGATTGGCTAGAAAATTTGTAAAGAAATTAGCCAACCTGAATTTGGCTAATTTTTGGCTATTTTTATCGTGGCTGCTCGAAATTGGTTAATATTATCTAATTTAGTCATTTTTTAAGCTTATTTGAGTCCATAAATTTTTTGAAGAAATTGTCAAACTATTTAGCCTTAGCAGGAAGGAAAATTCAGTTACCTCAACCAACTCCAACACTGAGACTGAAAGAGGAAGGTGAGGTCATGTGTCACGCCTATAAAAATCATGTCATTACTCTTGACCTCTGACAGAGGGTTGTTGTGTTGCGTTGGTGCCCAGTGCGGCCCTGTTTGATGCCCCATTCTTTCCAAATTTTGTCATTAGGGTATGCCCCAGACAGCACAGCAAACTTGCAGCAAGCTTGATTTATCAAGTCAATAAGCTTGAATTAAGCTTGAAAATTCTAAGCGTGCAAGCTTGAATCAAGTGTTCTAGTTTACACTTGCCCAGCTTGAATCAAGCTTGACATTTCAAGCTTAAAAAATTTTCTAAATACACGGGGGGCCCGCTGGCTAACGCGCCTCACATAATTTATTTTTCCGCGCATTTTCCCCCTCTATGCTGAAATTTCAATTTAATTTAATCTGTTTCCATCGAGTGTTCGCTGCTGGGATAGAACCCGGGCCCTTTGGCTTCGTAGTCGAGCACGCTATCCATTCCGCCACCGTAGCCTTATGCAGCTATGACTAAAGTTTGAAGTGACTTACCACGTTGTTTTCTCGCCAAATTGATAAGTGGGCGATATGTTATTTGTTTCTTTTATTTTTCCATGGGATGCATCAGAATTAAAATAATGCATCAAAATAAATTAAATTAAAATCAAAATTAAAATTAAAAAAACACGTTTTAAAACTTTCAGTACCGCAACACTCATGAAGCAATACTGCTGGCCAAAACAGAGACAAACGACTGATTTTGAAATCAATTTCGTAGTATGATTGTATTTTATTTTGAAGAATTTCCATATTTGGAAATATAGAATGGGTTTACTTAACACAAATTTTGTGTTAAGTAATCTGACATGAAAGAAACAGATAGTTAAACGTTACTTCGAAATGTTATATCACAGTTGCTAACATGTATGGAATACAAACACTTTAGTCATTTTTGTAAATATTTCTTAAAATAACAAATAATTGAAAAATTTTGCTATTTTTTAACGCTAAAAATTCTCTTTACAAATGTAGTTATTTTCCTACATATTGGTATGCTATATTGATATAGAGCATTTCGAAGAATTAAAAATAAGTTTAAATTAATTTATACAAATGTAAATTTGAATTATTTTCAATGCTCATACTTTATAATTAAAAAAATTATTTAACTTCTGAATTTTTTTTTTTATCCTTTGTAATTTTATTTTAAAACTACAAAAGTGTAAGATGTAAGATTTTTGGGCCCTAAAATCTGTAGGCCCTGGGCAGTTGCCCCATTTGCCTTGCCGGTAATATGGCACTGGTAATAAAATAAGCACATCTTTTACGAACTTTCAGCAAATTTGAGGACGCTAGACAATTAATGTCCATTCTCTTTCACAGATGGCGCCATCAACACTCCTTTAAAAAGGAAAAATCACGCGAGTATCAATTTTCAAGCTTAAATAAAGCTGTATTTAAGCTTGACAATTCAACTTGACTCCTGCAAGCTTGCTGCCAGCTTAGAATGAGTTGAACTGTCAAGCTTGCATTAATGCGTCAAATTCGAAGAAATGTCAAACTTGATTTAAGCTTATGTGCTGTCTGGGCTGCTGCCGCCACTTTATTTTTTATTTTATTACTTGCATATTTTTATTTTTTAATTCGCTGCCAGTGGCGGACTGTCACCGTCGCCTTGCAGTTATATATATCTGCATTTTTTATTTATTTTAGATATGTTTACATTAAATTTTATGTTTACATAGCAACAGTTGGAATAATTTATATATTTAGGTTGTTTTTAACTAATATTAATGCGCCGTAAGACAAAGGATGAACATTTTCATGCTGTGTAAATGAATTAAGTTTTATTTCTAAAGTTGGTCAGAACATTTTGAAAAAAATACGTTCATATTTTATACTCTAAATTTGCTTGTATAGACCAAGCACACATCCTGAGGGGGGCTGCTTCCCTTCCCTCAAAATCTGACTATTTTTGTGTTTTTGGTAAGCTACATTTATCTTATAATTCTTGAATACATTTACTTAAATTACAATTTGATAGACAGCTCCCACTCCCAAAATAAAATTATCTCTATATTACTAATATAGGCAGAATTCCCCAGTCTGTACTTATTTATTATACAGTATGAGGAATTGTTGATTAATTATTAGGTACATATTCTGTTCATTTGCTTAATTGTATGACCAATTTTTTTTTTCTTTGAGGATTGAACTTGTATGGAATTCAAGAGCAGAAAATAGAAGTTTATCTTTAAAATTTTAAACAAATGTTTTAAATCAAAAGATTTTGAGAGAAACTCTCCCCCTCCCATGTAAAAAACATGTTCATACTGTATTCCAACTTCAAATTCTCCAAAGCTTTATTAAAAATCCAAAAGATGGTGCTGCAATCACAGGTTTGGCTATTTTTGGCTAATTTTCAGAGGCAATTTGGCTACTTTCATAAATTTTGATCTGGCAACCCTGAAACAAACAAGCTAACGAAAGCACGCGAACGGGAAACTGAGCGAGACTTAAGTTCTTTTTCCTAACAGCATCAACCGATTTACGTGCGACAAAATTGCAAACTTTGATCTTTTAGCCTGTGAAACATTAATTTTAGACTGCTAGCCCTGCAAAGAATAATTTTCTTGCTCTCTGTGTTCATATATAAGTTACAGTTATGTTGAATAAGAGGAGTATTTATATTTTCCGTGATTACCAACAAAGTTGAAAGGTGTATCCGATTTCGGGTTGTCTGTCTGTCAGTCCATGCTCTAACTCCCATAATTATGCCACTGTTGCAACTGGTGTTTTGCTTATTTAAACCAGGTGCCTTTTTTTTATTAATTAATTTTGAAAACGATTAATTTACTAAAATAAACTGCTGAAACTTTTTATTAAGGCCGTCATGAACATAAGTGGTTAGTACTTTGGCATTGTGAAATAACTAGGTAAGATAATCATTGTCTAGAAGAATAAAAGAAATTAAATATCGCGAACCTGTAAAAGAAAATTTTGATATTCATCCTAAAGAGAAAATTAAAAATTTAACATCCTGAAATAAAACTTGATAGACAGAGAGATTGACTCCAATAACCAGGCGATTAAATCAGCTCCAATTGAATTTATTCATTATCAATATATCTTACATAACGAAGGTAAATCTCAATTCTTAACATCAAATACTTATCCCCACATCATATCTCATACAATTAAATTAAAGTGAAACACTTAAAACTCTAAATATTAGAGAGCTGAAAATTTTTCTTTTCATTTCAAAATAAAGGAAATACCGATAATAGTAAAAACAGATATTCTGAGTGGACAGAAAATAAAATATAAAATAAAATAAATATTTAAAACTTACATAATCGGATCCGGTGAGAAATAAAAAAACTTAAGAGGGAAAGAAAAATATAGTCGTTATTCGTCCCATAGTGAGACGTTAAAAGAACGAAGAGGAGAGAGAGAGGGGAAAAAGCAAGATACCGGCAGCTTTCGCCGCACTCATTGAAGTCCTGCTCCAAAACTTTTTCTCCGCGGCACGTTCGCTCGTCGCTTCACACCCCACCTCCAATGTGCAAAGTAGTTCATGCAGTAATATTTTTATTTTTTAATGTTTCACCTCTCATTTTGCATAAACGATCTTATTTCCATGCATGAGGTGAACTTAGGTCATCGTATCGTCACCTTTCATGACGATGTACTGAATATTATTATTGTAATTAATTCAGGTCTCCGTATTCTTGCACTGTTGTTTTCGTCTGCTCCTATGATGACACAGCTCTCTGGAATGTTGATTACTTTTCCACGTGTGCCCTGCACTACGATATACCAGCCTTTATGCACTGGGGGGTGTAAACAAGATGACGAAGCATCTTCTTGAAGTATCTTGGGATGTTTTTGGAAAAAAGGAACATAGGGAGAGATACTTGGGAAAATAAAATTTACTTGGGAATTTAAAGCAAAATTACTTAATTTTGTATTAAAAAAAACTAGAAACTCCTATTTTTTCTTACAAAATTTCCATTGTAGAATATTTTAGTTTATAAAAAATAAAAATTAGCATTCCTTCAAAAATTTTACACATATAAAAAAAAAACAGTCCACTCAGAGAAAAAAAAGGGGGGAAATGTCCACTCAGAAGGATTATAACAGATCACCATTTACTACATGTCATAAATTGGAGATTCCCTTAAAATTTGATTGAACAAAATAAAATCATTCTTTTAGATTTTAATCTTACATAAATATTGAGCCAAATTACTGTTAATATTTGTCACTTAGGAGAGGGCTTACACACATTTAGTACCATAAATAGTTAATTACTTCTATTAAGGGGAGAGCATAGCATAAAATTTATTTTCTGACAAAATTAAAAATGGCTTTAATTAATTAAAACTTATCCACAACTACTGAAAACAGCTTCATGCCCTTAGGGCTCAATAATCAACACAACACTACGAAATTTGCATATGTTATTCCTACATACAAAACGAAGTACCCTATTGAAAATGGTGTATGTAGCTTTTACAGGAGTACTCAAAAGAATTCCAATACATTACGCTCTATGGATTGTCACGCTTGAAAGTATATTTTAAGAGTTATTCAGCTAATTCAAAAAGTAAAATTGATATATGTTATTAAAGATTACAAAATGAAGCCCTTCATCAGAAATAGTCTATCATTTATTGTTTTCCTACAGGGGCACTCAAAATAATTCCAATAAATTACAGTGAATAGCAGTATAAAGACTTAAGCATCCATTTAAAGTATAATGCTATTCTACTTTATGATAAACTAATGTGACAATGATTGTGTGCCGGCCTCGTGTACTATTAAGGTATGATGATTTCAATGGGAATTTAAAAAATTCATTACTCACACTCTAATTAGCTGGTTTAATGTGTTGTGTTAAGTCAAAGCTGCGCATGGACTATCTGCTTAGTATGTGTGTGTGCGCATTAGGGTGGATCGAAAAAAAAAAAAAAATCAAAATTTTTATCTCCTGAGGTCTTAAAAGTTGTATATTGATGTGACTAAGACATGTGTAAAATTTGAATGTTCTACGACAATGTCTTGGGGTTTCACACCTAGCTTGAAATCTAGAAACTTTAAAAATTATGACTTCTTTAAAAAATCGACCCAAAAAATCTTTTCCAAATTATTAGGCTCCCGAGGTTTAAGGATTTGTATATTGTTAATAATAAGACATATGCAAAAACTGGAGGGACTATGACAATTTCTAGGGGTTTTACATCGAGCTTGAAATCTAAAAATATTTGAAAATTATGTGTTTTTTTGAAAAAATTATGTAGAAAGCAAACTTCATTTGTTAAAAATAATTTGATCCTCTTATATATTAAAAGATGTTCAGAGAAGCTCAGTAAATCACATAAAATGGCTTTACAAATATTTTGTTACAATGCACAAGTTATGCTGTCGTTTTGTCTTGAGTGCAGTACGCAAACTGTGCTCTAGACAACTAGTGCCGGTTTGCATGCTAAGTGCTGGTGATGCACATGCATTCGGTTAAACCAGGCACGAGATATTTCATTGAAACGGGCATTTAGTTTACGTTTCAGATAGATGGTGCTTTCAGTTTACTCTCAAAAGAGCTAAAAAGTGGTTGCCTTGTACTGCTACGATTCTGAATAGAGTGAAACTGTCAGCGACAGGATATAGAAAAAAATCAGTGTTCTTAGAAGAGCTGGGAATATCAAAAGAATTACCTCGTACCAAATTACCAACACGAGAAGATATACTCGGACTTCTATATTACTATTTTGTACTTAAGAAGGACAGGATCCACAAGAATAAATGAATAAAGGACAGGATCCACAGGAAGGAGAAGTAACCTTAGTCGTAGCAATCAAAATACAGGAAATTTAAATCAAAGCCATTATCCCCAATGTGTCTTTCCAAAGAATTCAAGAGATAGAAAAGGTCATGAACAAGTTCAGCAGCTAAATAAATGTTTGAGACTGACATAAGGAAATGTTTTTGAAGAAAGTGGGTAAAACTCTCTCTTACCAAGCTATTGAATATCGCACCTCGCAAGAGTACTGACTTTTCCTGGAGCAGGTGTGGCTCAGAGAAGTCCATACCTTATACAGAACGGGAATCATTGGTAAACCAGAGGGGAGCTAGATATGTGACAATCGACGGAATTGAAAAGAAGACAAGTTTATGGAGAATGAGAGAAAAGTTGAAAGGTTGGAAAGAGAAATTTCGAGGCTGGTAGAGAAAGGGGTAAAAGTTCCAATATCCAGTGTGTGTCTCCAACTTTAGTCATTGATTTGAAAAGAGAAAATAACGAAAGAGAAGAACGGGAGACTGAAGAAAATGCTGAATGCCTATCTACTGCCACTTTGGGAGATGCGATCATATATGACCAAGTTAAAAGAAAAATCTCAGTGTTTTCACAAGTCTGCGACACAAAGATTGGGCAGCAGCAACTCCGGCATCAACTTTATTTCGCAACCTAGAAAGCGGAAGGAATGCAGATGGAGAGAAACCTTCTCGACCCATATAAAGTTAGAGGAAGGCTGAGATGACTCGCAGTAAATTACAGAAAAGAACGGAAGAAGACTAAAAATTTCTTTGGATTGTGTTTTGATAGGAGGAAGAACAAAACCAGATACATAGAAAAATTTGTTGACCACAAATTACACCCAAGTGTTTGCCACAAAGAGCATATCTCTGTGATAATGTAACCTGTTTCAACATACTTTGCAGGGTGGCCATGCGTCCTTGAAAACCTGGAATGTCCTTGAATTTACAAAAAAAAAGTTCAAGGCCTGGAATGTACTTAAATTTTGAATGGATGTCTGGAATGTCCTTGAATTTTGAAAGGAAATCTGGAATATCCTTAAATTTTACCATCCAATTGCTGAACTTTTGTTGTGTTATCGGTTATTCCCAGCCCCTGCGATAATGAAACCACATACCCTGGAGGAAAAGAAAAATCACAATTGTTGAATAATTGCAGTTAAAATTTTTATTATCCTGAAATTTGTTTGTAAATAGTTTTCTTGTTTTGAATTTGTTGATTATATTTTATTACATTAAAATTAATGGAATACATATTTCCATGCGAGTATTTAAAGGCATGTGTTTCCTTCCCCTCCCCTCCTTCAATTTAAATTTTACAGGAATTCTTTTTTCGTCAAGAAAAGAGAATTAAAGTCATGTCCATCTAAAATGCATGAATTTTGTTCCTACTTATGAAAGCTGCTATTTTGGAACTGCAGAAGAAATATCATTTTTACATAAACATGCAAATACCCTTTCACTTATACTTTCCTCCTCATTTAAAATTTATATTAAATCAAATAATACATACAAAAATGTGTTAAGTAATATCTGTTATCAAATTATGGTGTTTGCCAAAATCAAAATATTTGCTTAAAACAGTACTTGCTCCAATTTACATTGTCTCTCAACAATTATGAAATAGTATTAAGTGTACATACTTTTAGAAAGACTTTCTAAAAATGTATAACTTCCATGGCGTAACAGAGTTGTCGCGAATTAATTGTTTCATCTGTTCCTTCTGTGGTTTGCAGAAGAAGATGATAAATGCCAACGGTTCTAATGCGAGAAATTTCATCCGGAAATCGTCCCAGAGTAGCTCAGTGGTAGAGCACCCGCACATTAAGCAGCAGTCCTAGGTTCGATCCCCAGCTCTGGAATTTTTCGCATAGTTGGTAAAACATAAAATTAATCAACCTAAACACTCCAACTTGCCTAATATAGTATTAAGTGTTTTTGAGGAATTTTCAATATATGTGTGTTCATGAAACCATGAGATTAAATTGGTTATAAGAAAATAGAAATAATGACAAAAAAATCTCAAAAATATGTATGCTCATTGTGTGTTTCAGGATGTCCTTGAAAGTCCTTAAATGTCCTTGAATTTTTTCTCTGAGAAAGAGTGGCCACCCTGACTTTGGCCATGTGGCACCATCTGATTTTAAGAATTTCACTGGAAGTTTGGGAGAGTTTGACATGAAATCCATTGATCTTGGGACCCTCACATGAATTGATGGTGGTGGCGAATCATCGAATTCTGGAAAAAACAAAGGCATCATCCGAAATCTAGAAACGCAATTCTGTAATTTAACAAAATCTCTGCAATGTTGTCTTTGCCAACTTTACACCAGCAAACAGCCACTCCGAAATTTTCTGTCTATCCATCTCAAGGCCGTACCCGGAGTGGGGGGGGGGGTGTCCGGTCTCCCACTCCCCCCTCCCCCCCCCAAAAAAAAAAAAAAAATTTTAATTTTATTAACAAAACAATAATAATGAAACCATTCCATTTTGTGAAAAATTTAGCCTTTTTCACCTCTTGGTGTGTCCCCCGAAATTTTTCTCTGGGTACAGCCTTGATCCATCTATCAGATGATGGTTTCATACGATCTAACTTATTACACTTGACATAAAATGCCATGGTTTGATTTGAAGCCGGACTTTAAATTACTCATTAAAACGCATGCTCCAATAATTGGGTGCTTGGGCTGGCATGGGCAGGACTCTGATAGCAGGCAAATCAACGCAATGGGTCCTGGGTAATCCCATTGCGTTGGGGATATTTTTTATTATTTGCGGATTTATAATATGGGGATTATTTGCGTCCTACATATTTTCTCTAGTTACAAATATTGTTGTACTAGAGAAAAGCTGCGAACATTACTATTTTTCAATGGGACTAATTCATTAAAAAATACCATTTTTGCTTTCTACATATTTTTTCAAAGAATGCATATTTTTCAGATATTTATAGATTTCAATAGTGTTGTGCTACTCACTCATGAGGCGGTTCAAATGACCTATTCAATTGGGCAAAAGATGGAGTACCTCGTTTTCCCGATTTGAGGTACTCAAAGATTTGAAGTGGTTCAAAAATTCTGAGGAACCTCGAAGTTTTGTCGCAGTTCAACTTTTTGAAGAGCCTCGAAATTTTGTCCTGTGAGGGAGAAGATGCAAAGAGTAGTTGAGGACTTTGTCGCGGTTCAGCTTCGTGAGGTAAAGGAGAGGAAGCGGGTTTTGAAGCGGCTGAAAATTTTGTACTGTCGCGGTCTGCTTCAAGAGGCGGGAGAAGAAAAAAGGCAGAGGATAGTATCATGGATGACGCATTAGGTTACGACAAGAATGAAGATTGATTTACGATTTGGGGAAAGCAGAAGGAGTTGTGCTGTGTCATGTGAGATTGCTTTTGTGCCTTTCATAGAAAGGGCGCTGCTCCCCTCCCCTCCACAGACGCTACATTACCTAGAAATGTCAACTGTATTTAAATTCAAGCTCATATATTCAAAATCCTCTTTAAACGTGTTCAGTTAAAAAAATACACATAAGACTTCTTTCTTTTTATTTTATTTATTCATTTTTGTTTGTTTGTTAAATGCACGAAATCTTTATGAAAGGGGCGATGACAGATACAGAAAACTATTTCTCATTTTTCTTAAAAGAAATTTTGTCATTTTCTCATAAATTTGTCAGTACAGAGATTTTCCCCGGCACTTATGTTTTAGATATGAATAGTTAATTCAGTCTGACGCTTGTTTATACGAAAATCTTTTTTACGAGAACTTGCGATTTTACAAACTAGCGAGTGGTTCCGAATATACTCCCATAAACAATTTTATGATTCAATTTTTCAAAAAATTAGCCTCACCATGACTTAGTGGTTATGTCACTCGAACTGGATGGAAGGTGCCTGGTTCAAAATCTTATATCGCGTCCGTAGACATAACCATTGGAAGCTTTTCCCTGGTTTTCTCCGAAACTTAACATAAAAACGTATTAGGACACCTTAGAAAGACTCCCACGGAGGGCAACCCCCCCCCCCTTTGTGTTGTCCATCTGACGAGGATTTATAATTAGACTTCGGGCCAAGTACACAAATACCCCCGGGTACGGCCTTGCATACGGTCTATGTGACAGTTTAGGTATTCATTCATTTCAAGCACATAATAAGTAAATATAATTATTCATCTATAAAATAAGTATAAATAATAGTATTAAGAACTGAACAGTAAGCTTTTATAGTATTCATCTATAAAAGCTTACTGTTGAATTATAAAATGGAAATAAGTTAGTCTTTTACAGGGCCTAGTAAATTAAATTAATAATGATATGGAGCTTTTTTCTCCAAAGTATCTCTAAAATCTCGCTGAATGTTTAGGGCCTGGGCTCTCGCGTACACGGCGGCTGTCAATCTAACGGTCTGGAAGTTTGGGCGGTTTTTCCAGAGCACCTTTAGAGTCCTCAGCCCAAGGCATCCATTTTTAGTCAGATAGCCCTCGAGTAGCAGGGATGTTAATTCTGCGCCGAAACACAAATTTTTGCGCCGAACTGCGCTTTTAGCCGATTTTTGCGCCGGTCTGCGCCGAATACGTCATTTTGACTCTTTCAGGGTACGCCGAAACACAAATATTGCGCCGAACTGCGCTTTTAGTCGATTTTTGCGCCGGTCTGTGCCGAATACGTCATTTTGACTCTTTGTTAAATTTTTGCCACGCTCATTTATCTTTTAAAGCGTGTATGGAAAGCTAGTTAGCAGTAAAGCAAGATTCAAACTGCGTACGAAAGTTGCATTCCGAAGCCTTTCTACCCGCCCCGGATCGGACCAGTCAGGCTTTGTTAGTCACCTCAATCAGGGCCGGCCAGATAGGCAAACAAGTACCGTAATTTATGGAAGAAACGCCGCTGCGTTTATGAGTTTAAAAGTTAAAAAATAGTAAGTGCGGCGTTTGTACCGGGTGCGGCGTTTAATCAATATTTTTAATTTATTTTTTTTAGCCGATCTTCAACGAAAAATCGAAAAATTCGTTTCGTGATAATTTTCTCAAAAGTTTGCGCCACCACCGTCACGTACTCTTTAGCGTGCACAGATCACAGCGTAGCGAATCAGAATGCGAACCTACCCCCATAGAAAAGAGGTTTGATCTTTGATCCAGTTTTGGAGGAAGTCAGAGCACCCTAAGATGGGTCCATGTCCCGTGCTCTGAAGTGGATGGCTTCATACATCCAACCGATGTCTCCTCAATTAAGTAAAAAGAAAAAAAAATAGAAGTAAATCTTTTACATCTACATTTTAGAACTATAATTAAATTTTAATGAAGTTTTGAATATATATTTTGAAGGGTTAAAGTTCTGTAAAATACCGCAAAAGTGCACTACCCTCTATTAAATGCACCCGTTTTTCACATGAACCTCTATTGTTCTTAAAATACTGAATTTCAGCCAAAATTAGTCAATGTTGCGCACGGTGCGAGTTTAACCCTTCCCCCTCCCCCCCCCCCCAAAAAAAAATAAATAAATAAAGTTAATCTGAAAGATTTTTTTTTTTTTCTGCCGTGCGGCTTTGCACCCTGTGCACTCTATGGAATAAACACTGCCAACTAATTGGTATGCTCAAGAAATGCTGAGTGCTTTTAAAATAAATCCCAATGTTATAAATATAAAAAATAATAAATAAATACCATCAAGAGTTGTTACACAACATTCAGTTTAAAGCAACAATTTGCTGAAGCAAGCTCATTACGTAATCAACAGCTGGCCATCCGCGGGGGGGGGGGGGAATGTTTACTTTTAACTGGAGACTCTTCTCACACATCGATTGCTGTTTTCATTTTAATGGCGCCTGGTAGTCTATCCGAACTTTGTGCGGATGCAAGAAGGTTTTTAGAAGTTATTTTTTTATTTCTATAAATTTGCCTTTGTGAATATAAACATTGATATCTGATTATTTGAAAATAGAAATCGTAAGCTTCGTAAAATAGTGGCAAATACTTTAAAACATTCTATGGGAAGGGGGAGAAAAAAGGAGATTTTTTTACCGTTTATCCAATTTCTCCCGAAATATATCCGATCAACTTAATAGCTTTTTTAATAAATTAGGTCTAATAAGTAATGCAACATATTTTTTATTTATTTATTTTTTGTTAATTAAGAAATTATTTTAGAAAACATTGAATTTTATCTGGCATTGACTTCTGACCACGATCACCCCCCCCCCCCACACACACACACACACACCAACGATCGCGGCTGCGGCGTTTTTGACGATTTTCTAGCTAACTAAGCTCATTTTCGTCGGGTGCGGCGTTTCTTCCATAAATTACGGTAATCATCGCAACGGGCACCGTTTTTTTGTTTATGAAGGGGCACGATTTGCTATTTGGAGATGAAACATTATGGACCAATTCGTTTTTCAACATGTACACATGCATTGTTTTTTTTTTTTTTAAATTGATATTGTACCTTTTTGAGAAAGAAAAATGGAGGAAAATGTTTTTTTGGTGCAAAATAAATCTGCTGTCTTTAAATGAAAACTTAAAGGAGAAATCAATACGCCTTTCATAACTTGTTATTCGAAAAGTTTTTATGTATTCACACTGTTTACAAAAGCGATTCATATGTTTTACCTTTTCGAGCTTAAAAAAAAAAAAGCCCCCTCCTCTGAAATGGGTAACGATCCGCCACAGCTCT
This sequence comes from Cheiracanthium punctorium, assembly GCA_038373885.1. Classification (NCBI taxonomy): domain Eukaryota; kingdom Metazoa; phylum Arthropoda; class Arachnida; order Araneae; family Cheiracanthiidae; genus Cheiracanthium; species Cheiracanthium punctorium. The sequence goes on along the minus strand of JAWZYV010013834.1, from coordinate 91,763 downwards.
ATGTATATGTATTTTCCCGATTTGAACTGGCACTATTTTTTTCGGGCCCCACCACTGAAGCAGGTCACGAGCCGCCACTGGCTGTTATAGAAAGTGGACAGATTCTATTAACGGAAGGGAAGGATAGACTTGCAATACCATTAAAACTATTAGAAGAAAATGAAAAAGCTCAAGAAGAAATTAATAAAAATAAAAAAAAGAATAAATAGAAAACTAGATAACTTATGATACTTAATTTGTAATCTCATTATTAATTTCTCATAATCTTAATTTTTAACTTCCCATAATTCTTAATTTCTCTCAACAGTCATTAAATATTTTTTGTTTACATTTGCTTTGTATATTGTGTTCAAGTATTATAGATGAATATGTAAATATTAGATGAGGTTAAATTACTGATACAAAAGCATATGCTATTAAAAGTACACACATTTAATTATTCTAACCATCAAATTTATTTTGTTTTCGATACTGCTTACCAATTACGTGTTGTTGTATAAGAGGTATAATATTTAGGTTTTCAAAAATCTCCATTTAGTACTACTTGTGATTTGTAATAGAACCAAAGAATGAGATAGAAGCTTTTGTTTTAAAATTTAGTTTTCATTTTATTTGTGCTCTCTTTTTCGAGAGGAAGATTCCCTAAATAATTCTGAAAAAGAAAAAAAAAAAGGGACAGGGATTGGCAACCTGTGGCTCGCAAGCCGCATACAAATCATACTCATGGTTCTTGAGTAGGAAAAAAATGACTTAACCACAGAAAGGTTGCTGACTCCTGATATGTATTGTTTTTACCAAGTTGCTGATAGCATAGCCTGTATACACCCTTTTTTTTTCCACAGCTTTCCTAAAGTGCTTTCAAATAGTGTTTTGCTTTTAGCAAATGGTGTTTGCTCGCAAACTTTGCTTTTCTTGTATGCATTTATTGTGTTCCTTAATCTTCAATTTTATGCTCCAAAATCATGTTAATTCTGATCTCGAATCTTAGTTTTCCTCTCGGAAACTATTTTTTTGTGCTCCCGAGGTGCTCCCAAATGGAATTTTTCTGCTCCCAAATAGAATTCTTCTGCTCCCAAATGGAATTTTTCTGCTCCCGAGGTGCTCCCAAATGAAATTTTTTCTGCTCCCGGGGTGCTCCCAAATCGAGTGTTGGAGTTAACATCCCTGGAGTAGCTTAGCCTTAACCACTAAACTAAAATCCCACCAGATTTAAGAATAATACATAATGAAATTTATGATCGATATGTTTGGCATGATTTGGCTTTCGCGCAATTGCATAAATTTGCATATAGCATTTGGTGGGGGGGGAGGGATGTTTTCTACTGTAGCAGATATTGTTTTCGAGGTGTGTGTGTGGGGGGGGGGGGACATACTGCCTGTCGGGGAAGTTGTAACTAGGGAACTTCTGATTAATTCGTCGTGGAAATTTTTAAGATGTAACAATCTAAATTTTAGACCAGCTTTAATTTTGAAATGTATTAAATTTAGGCGAGGAGTTAGCCGATTTTCAAATCTTATCGATTCGACTTTTGTTCATTTCCGAAATAGCTTTGGTTTACGATTTTAATAATGTAACGTCGTACATATGTTTTATTTCTAAGATTTTATTAAACTTTTTTTTTTCCTAAATCATTGTTTTCTTAAGTCTCGTTTCTTAAGCATTTTAGTTTCTTTTTCTCCTGCCCCAATTAAAAATAATTTGTAATTGCATATTTATAAGCGAAATTATAACCTGACTTACGCAGTTATTGCTCAGTCGCACCTATCGCGTAAGTCCGGGGTATTGCTGTATTTTATTTTTAAAACACACGTGAAATGAAAGCGATACGTTTGCATTCCAATCAAAGAAATAAGGTGGTATGATTATGCAGGCGTAGCCAGGAATATTTTCGGGGGGGGGATGAACTTATGTGTAAATAGACAGAATTTATCATATCCAAAATTTCGGGGGGGGGGGGATATCCCGATATCCCCCCCTGCTACGCCCTGTGGTATGGAGATGCAGGAGGGGTAGGTGTGTGTCGGATCATTGATCTCTTGTTAGGTAATAAAAATACAGAACGTTTCCATTCTAGCAAATTACTGTGACGAGTCAAAGTCAGAGCTTCTCTTATCTCAAAGGCTATTTCTTTCGTCAGAAGAATTTCTCAATAGTGACTCCCTTCTACCGCTCTTTTAAAAGCCATTAAAATCCAATAAAAACACGTCTGTTCTTCACCTTTGCCCCCCCCCCTTTTAGTCCGTCAGTGGTGGTGAACCCCCCCATTCGAACTGGCGCCACCATTGTCTGGCCAATCAAACGGAATTTCAGTCGGTTTTCTCCAGATGTAACATGAATACGCCTTAGTAACCCTTAAAAAAGTCCCCCAGCCAAGGCGTCCTCCACGGCCGATAATCTTTCTGCAACTTCGCCTTAGCCACTAAACTAAAATTTCGTCAGATTTAAATGCAAAAATATTGTGTTGGAAAAGGTTTCACGATCGATACGCTTAGTATAATGAATCTTTCTTGTTAATGATGTTCTTGCTATTTTGAATTTTATTTCTTTTGTGTACATGTGCATAGGTATATTTCAATTTGTAGCCTCTTTTTTTTAAAAAATAAATAAAAACAGTTTAACTATTACTTGCAGATATTATTTTTTTACGCAACGTTCATTAAATTTTCCTAATGTTTAATGCGTGATGCAGCACATTCTGAATATATTTATTTTCACTCATCAATCCCCATCCCGAAAAGGAATCCTAATGCCATCGCTATTAATCTGTTGAAGAATGTAACACCAACATCAACAACATTCAACAATTCCTTAATTCCCCAATAAACTCCCCATAAAGATTTATGCCTCCCTCTGCAATCCGCCGCTCTTCCAGAAAACGATTCGGACATGACAAACCATCATTCCTTCATACCTCACACATTACAAGTTTTTGTACGATGGCCTCTTTGCCTCTCCACCACACACAATTTGAACCTCTTTATTTCCCTTACTACCTCACTCATTCGACGTTTTGTACGGCTGCCTCATTTGAACCTATTAATTTGATTGCCTCTTTCCCCCGCCACCAGACACCATTTGAACATCTTCATTTTCTTCGCTACTCACTCATTGGAAGTCCCTCTTCGAACGAGTGAGTAGGCTCGATTCGAAGTCCCTCTTCAAACGAGCGAGTAGGCTCGATTCGAAGTCCCTCTTCGAATGAGTGAGTAGGTTCGTTATTTGAAGTTGCCTCTTCATTTGAAGTCCCTCTTTGAACCTATTCAAAACTGATTGAAGTGCCTCCCTCACTATTCATTTTTCTGGCGCGAGTTACCCAACACTAGATTTCAAGATCGATGAACAACTCCTAGAAATTGTCACAGCCCCTCTAGATTTTACATACGTCTTATTCATAACAATATGTAACTTCTAAAACCTCAGGAGCCTAATAATTCAGAAAAGAGATTTTTTTGGTCAATTTTTTAAATAAGTCATATTTTCCAAAAATTTCTGGATTTCAAGCTCAATGCGCAACCTCAAGACGTTTCCGTAGAACTTTCAAATTTTACACATGTATTATTTATATCAATTTACAATTTTTTATACCCCAGGAGATAAAGATTTCAAAAAAGCATTTTTTTCGATCCACCCTAGTGTGCATGCTGGTGACTTGGAAATGGTTTTATAATCAATGCATTTGGCATGATTTATCTTTCATTTTAAATGCAATATTGAACATTCAAATACTAATACAAAAAAGCAGTACCAAGCACAGAAGGATAATGTTTACAATGTTAGAAGTGAACTGGTCAGAGTCAGTACAATTATGTGTGTGAGTTTATTTAATCACATATATATATGAATATTTTTTTCCTCCCCAGTTGGCAAGAAAGATTCCCTCAGCACCCCATCTCTCGTAATAGTCCTTGTGTGTGTTGTTGGTGGAGTGTTTATTTTCTTTGCATTATTAGCCACCTGCTACAGGTAATTTCTGAAAAAGAGTTCTTACTATTTTGATTTAAGTGCTTTTTTTTAATTTAGTGCATTGAAAGTAAAAATATTATGTGTATAAGCAAATTCAAAATTTTTAGATTACTAAAAACTGCTTCCTAAAAGTTTCATATATTTAAAATAATAAAAGTACTTTAAAATATTATATATTGCTTTAAAATCATTTAGTTTGAAAATTTCTGGAGTTACATTATTACATAATTAAAATATGAAAGACATTGATATTTTTATATTTGTCTTGTTTTATTTCTTAAAATGTGTTGATGAAAACTACAATGCCAGCAAAATAAAACAAAAAATTTGAAATTTTATGTTGGTAGTAATGTTGACAGTTAAATGGTGCACCAAAGTATTTGCATCATGCATGTTTTCATGGAAATGTAGGTATGGATAATGATCGTGGGATTAGTTCAATATGTACAATACCGACCAAAAAAAAAGTAACATTTCCAATTAACTTTTTTTTTTTTTTTTTTTTTTTCTCATACACCTAGGGAAAGTCTATAGACCACCATATTTCCATTTAACAGTAATGATGTTGACATTTAAATTGTGCTCCAAAAAACCTATAGCATGTTTTCATGGAACTACAGGTGTTGATAATGATTATTCTGTTAGTTCGGAATTCTGATAGTTTTTTTTTTTTTTTTTTTTTGTATATTCAGAGTTTAAAAAATCCTCTAAATATGATACGTGTGCAAGACTAGCGAAGGGGATTTGGATTTTTTTTTAAGGAGATCTAATCAGAAAAAGAAAAACAGAATAGTTCTTTAGTGTTACATTTTGCTTTATTGTACATTCTGTTTAGGTCGAGTAATCCTTTTCTTTTTTTTTTAACTGGGTGATTAATTATTATGAATCACCTAGTTATTTTAATAATTAATCACCTAGTTTTAAAAATCAATTTAGTGATTACTAAATTTTGTGTTTTAATCATTAACACTATTATTAAAACACTAAATTTAGTGATTTTAAGTGATTAAAATAAATACTTTACCTACTTGTTTGCTTTAACCCTCTTAGTCCCATTATTACAAAGATATCAGAGCAGCAACCCCTCTTCTGTGACATAGTTTTTTCAATGCTAGAACAACAAGAAGAATCATTGCCATTATGTATTTGCAATGATGGGAGCAACAGATTGTAAACAGTAGCATGTAACCACAATTAAACCTGCATACTGTAATGTTAAAGAGTGTTTTATAATCAATGCATTCAGCATTGTTTATCTGATTCATATTTTTGGTTTTGTTGATTTTACATTACTGCTGTGACTGCAACATTCCTTTTGCCAGAAGACAGAGTGCTATGCCCAAGCCGGATCCAACCCACCTGAAGAAGCACACAAGTCGCAAGTTTACGCCAACGCCCGGTTCCATCAAGCCAGATGATAGTTCCTCACAAGAAAATGTCAATCGGATCATTACTTTCGGAAGCATGCCTTCCTATAGGTATTAAAAATGCTACTATCTTCTTTCTTTATTACTTATTTATTTATATATACTATGGCAAAAGATTTTGATGTTCATTTGTTTTTTGACATTACAGCTTTATTCAGAAAGACACATACTTTAAAAATAATTTACATGGACAAAGGAATAAAGGCATATCAGTTTTAATTATCACTAATTAGTTGCTTTGAGATATTTATATATTTAAAATGGGTGCTCTGTTAAATAAATTGATATTGTTGATTGATGCAATGAGGTTTTGCGATGGTTTTCCAGCTTTTTCAAAAAATTATTGCCTTTCTATAAAAATCTAACGTTTAAATTATAAGTTTTTGCTCAGGACAACTGCTCAGTTTAATAGACTCTCCTATTCTTTGTTTAACATTACATAATTACAGATCATGTAACCCAAAATATTCAGAAATGCTAAATGACTGTTAGCAAAGCTTTTTTTTTTTTTTTTTAAGTGCAATCTCGTTTTTAAAATTTGCATAATTTTGGGAAATGGGGAGATTTTTGACATTTTACAATAATGAAATGTGAGTATAAAGGGTGTCCCTTAACGGTGGTAACGGGCACTAATTCTTAATCTATTAGAGATAAGTGGGCAATGTAAATTGAAAAAAAATGTTCAAAATGAGGTCGGAAATAAGGCTCTGTTAAGAAAAAGTTCCTCTCCTTAACTTTCAAAAAATTATACTTTTTAAAATTTTTTTACGACTCCTGTACAAAAAAACTCCCAGTAGTAAAATCTGCCCCTTACACCAATGACGTAATGTACAGAATATTTCAGCCTTTCATCATAAAGCATCTCAGAGATATCTTTAAACAAAGTTGATCAGGGGCTATACATGAATTTGAATGTAAACGTGTATTGCTACAGTGAAAAAAATATTTTCTTTCATATTTCTGTAAATATTTCTGTATGGCCCCTGAAATGCAATCATCCAATGTTCCCTCCATTCTATTTTTCCCTTCGAGAGGCATTGAACAGTGGTTTAAGTCAGACTATATTTATCTTCAGTTTTCAGGATATAATTCTCAAATTTTATCCATCACCTCATTAGTGTATGGAGCACATTTTACTAATTGATGATTTTTTTTATATAGCGGTCATATCCAAATTTAAAAAGTTAACTTTTTGTAAATGAACAAGAGGATTTTTTTTTTCTTAAGTCTTATTTCTGACCTTATTTTGAACATTTTTTTTTCAATTTACATTGCACTTACCTCTAATAAATAAAGAATTAAAGCCTATTACCACCTTTTTGGGACACCCTGTTAATGCTCTTTCCTGAAATTAAGCATATTCATGGTCTTTTCCTTGCATAAAAGTGGAACACAAGTGGAATGTGGTAGTGTAGATGACTAAATCTGTTTCAACAGTCATAAAATTCATGACTGTTGAAACAGTTTTAGTCACTCAATGGAAAAATCACTCACAAAATTTTTGATATGTAATACTGAAGAAAGAAAAGTTTATAGAGGTTGAAAACTAAAGTGGAAGCTAGCTACGAGAAGTAGAAACATCTAGTTTATGCTGTCAGGAAACAAAATTTTATGTGATTAGTAAGTTATAGTAAAATCTTTGATAAATGAATAAACTGTCGTCTGTTTCGAATCTTTCAGTTTTCGATCATAGATTTAGAATTTATAAATTATTTTTTAAACCATCTTGAAAGTGGACATTAGTCATTTTATTCAGCTGATGAGAGAATTTTTATTTTATTTTTTATGTGTGCGTGTGTGTGTGAGAGAGAGAGGTGGGGAAATTAATTTTGCGGTAAAATCAACAAAATACTTGCTGTTTGAACCTAAGTATAGAAATTGTCTTATTTTCATTTTCTCATTTAACCTTATAAATAATTTTTAAAATGTGTCTTTTATGAGCATATCTTATGCAGTTGAAATATGCTAACTTTTATCCTAAATTATTATCAAACATGGTTTTTCTTAGAATCTAAGTGATGTCAAATAAGATTCTTGTATATATTCATTTTATTATTATTTGTAAAAAAAGGGACAAAATATATAAAAAGTTATTAATTAAATGATGTAATGTTAAAAATTGAAACGCAGAATTCGGGAAAGCACGCTAGATAAAGTCAGGGAACAGCGTGATAGATGTCAGGGAAGCAAAAGCTGTGAAATCTGTAGAAACCCTGCATATGTTTGTGACACTTGGAGTTTTTCAGATAGAGAAACATTTCTGCAAGTTAAGATTTCAAGAACCAGAGAGGGGTGTGATGTAGATATGATTGCAGCAAAAATAAATTCAAGGTTTTAGATTTTAAAAAGTTCATTTTTAGATTTCAAACGGTTCTTTTACGCTGGAGAGTTACAATTTTTTACTAAAATATGAATGTGGCTTAAAAAAAAAAAAATCTAGCATTTAGATTTTTTTTTAAATTGTCTTAGAAAATTCGTTCTGAAATCCAAACATATCAAAAAGGAATAGACAAATAAATAAATAGCGAAATAACTGGAAAATAGTTTACTTAAAAAAGTGCTGTTCAACAGGCCATGTAAGTAAAATATCCTTTTTTTATATATATTTTTTTCAAATTTGTTTATTTTGTATGCTCATCGCTGATTTGTGTGCCTTTTCCCTTAGTATCTATAGGAACGTTGCAGCTCCTGGAGACACTGAAGATGGGGAAACACGCCAAAATGGCATTTTTTGAAATCGCGCCAAGTGGGGTCCTAAAGTAGGAATCAACCCCAGGGGTGTATTTCAGGAAGATGGTGGGCCCCCTCCGTTACTGTAAAGCAATTATTAAAAAGGAGCTATTTCGAAACATTTCTTTTAACTTTAGAACAATAATGTTTAAAATACTGAATCGTCCCCCTCCCTCCGAAATGGAAGCCTATATATATGCTACTGACAACTACTGCTAATTATTGAAGTATTGCTGAAACTAATTAAGTTTTAATACCTCCATGATAAAAATAAATTGGGAAAGTGGGCTCTGAAAGCATGAGGAAAATCAGGAGAACCAAAAACGTTTAAAAAAAAATTGGGTGTCTGAACCGCAAAAATAGGCCCGTTTTGAAAGCCCTTTCATGTTGTACAAACATTCTAGTTTCTTGAGCACAAATCAAAATTAATGAGTATAAAGGCCCTTTTTCATGACTTAACCATATTAGTGATTTATGACGAATGACCCGTGTGAACCATGTAACATTGTATATTTTAATTGAAAACATCATATAGGATATGCATATTATAAAATAATGAAAACAATTATTAATTAAATTCATGATACATCTATTTAAAACATTCATCATCATCATCATCAACATTGGCACGACAGCCCCTTGTGGGCCCTGGCCTTCCTCAGAAGTCTTTCCCATTCCACCCTCTTCCCTACATAAAAAAAATCCTCTATATATGTTAAAGAAATTTTAAAAGTTATAATCATCAACACAACTTTTTCTTCTTTGTTTTAAGCATAAAAGAATTTTATAGAATTATATTGTTATTTTAAGGCTAAGAGAGAGATAAGTCTCTAAGGATTTTACAAACTATTAATTATTAATAGAAATTCTCATATTTTCGTATTAAATTCTGAAAATTATTACACAAAAAACCTAATAATTTAAATATAATAGACACTTTAAAATTTTGATGAAAGAAAGCAGATTTCAACATATTCATGGAAGACTGTCATGCCTCTAGTATAAAATAAACACCACATAAAGTTATTCAAAAAAATGTTTATTCATTTATAATAAGAGCTGGATCTCAAAATTGCTATCAGCCAAACATGATCACCCAGGGAAAAATACGTCCGATGCAATAGAAAAATTTGCATCGGACAGCTTTTCTACTGATGCACTGGACGGCATGCCAGTGTTAGTTTTTTTAAAGGCCGCTTTCATGTATGTGTACGCCGAAAGTGACGACACGGGTTTAATTGGTTCTGACAAGATTAGTTCTTGACATAATCTTCCATAGATGGTGGTGAGTGAGGGCATAGATCCTCCCAGGTGGCACACGCACGTGAGTGAGGGAAGAAGACAAGAGAAGGGGGGAGGGGGGTTGCTTTGCCTGAAGCCTGACCTTGTACATCTTTTTTCTTTTTATCGTTCTCAGTATTATTTGTAGAATCACCAATCGCCATAAAGAGGACAAAAAAAGAAGGAAAGCGAGGTCCTGGTCCAAGGCTGATCATATTTAGATGGGACCTTGGGGTACTGGGTTACTTCGGGGCCCCCTTTACTATACCATACCAAGCATTTTAACATATTTTCAGAGTCTCATTATCACACGGGGGCGCGGGCAATAGCCCGGAGCCCCTGAAAAATAAAGGCCTCGCAAATCTCTTGATTTATTGTATATTAAATTTATATATGCTGCAATAATAATTTTTGTTAAGCTAAATTTCCTTTATAATATCTATATCATACTTGTGTAACAATAAAAAGGCTTAGAGACTTATTTTCGGTTCTTCTAACTCAATGATAAAGGTTTCTAAGACTAGATCAATAAAATAGAAATTAAAGAGGCGTTCTTGAAAACTTATAGTCATATGTACTTATACAAAATATCCATTAGTTAGCATTTTTTTATATTATGATGAAGAAAAGAAAATTTTCTGGCAGGCGGAACTTGGCGCACACATCCGCTAATAATACAAATAGATTTAAAAAATATTAAAATCAATTTTATATGCATAGTCTTGTTCTAAATGAGTATAAATACATGGGTAATTTTTAATTCAATTTTAGAATTATTTAAAAATGTTTTATTTTTATGCTGGGAAAATGGGGAACAATCAAAAATAAGTTAAATGCCTGTAATAGTATAGAGGCCCAAAATAACCTCTTGCCCTGGAGCCCCATCTAAGTATGATCAGGGTCTGCATATTTTTAACTGCTATTGCATTTTTGCAGTATAAAACACTTTCAAAACTTCCAGCATTGAATTTTTAAAAATTACATGCATATACTTGAACAATTACTAGATGATATAACTAAAAATAGTTTTTATTTTAATATTTTATCCATTTGCATTATTAACTCTTATGGATATTAAGTCTGGGAACAGGGAAGGATTTAGGGGAGGGCAACCGGAGCTGCAGCCCCAGGGCCTCCACAAGAGAGGAGGCCCTTTATAATAGACATCTTTACATAAAATTTCCTAACAAATATCGAACTCTGAAATCGAACCCTGAACCTCTAGGCTATGAGTTAACGGCGAAACCACTTCGCCACACTTGTCTTCGAAAAAATTCTTAACTTGTTTGAGAAATAATTAGGTCGGGCCACCTCACAGCTGCTACGGTCCTTATGTGCTAGGCCTGACCCTTACGCACTGCCTATGATTATCATCATCTCTCATCATGTCCAGTTATCAGTGATGACAGATATGTACAGGAAATTTTTTAATCTCTATATTCATTATTGATGGATATTTGGGGACCCGGGCTATTTCCCCTGCCACCCCACCCCACCCACCCCTTGCCAGTGTGATAATTTGGGAACGGCAGAGAGAAATCAGAATTAGAACAACTTGCATTTACATTGATGTCTCTAGTCTGACAGAGAGTGTAAAAGAAAAAGTAGCTGCATTTAACTTCATATTAAGGCAAGGCCCATTGGCGGATCCAGAGGGGGCATGTGCACTCCCCAGGTGAATCAAGTTTAGACCATAAAATTTGACTTTTTTGAAAGTTTGAATACATATGAGGTTTGAATTTTTAAAATATCTATTTCTGTGCATAAAAGTGAGTATTTTTTGCTTTTGAAAAGGAATTTTACATATCTGTAAATTGTGTGCTTTTGTAACATCATTAATTTTCTTTGGATTTTTTTTTTTTTTTTTTTTTTTGCACCCATAAATACAGTATAATGTCCACTTGCCAGGATCAGGATTGCGAATCATTCAGTGTCCAGTATTCCGTGAACTTCCTGTTAGGCGATATCCTTTCAAATCTGACATGATACAGAGTCTGTCCTCGCAATTAGCAACCCCCCCCCCCTCATAGGGAGGGGTGGGGGGGGGATTGGGTGTTCTTTCAAGCATCAGTTCCAGTTCCAGTTCTATGCTTGTAGTCAGAAGAAAGAGCAATTGCACCACGTGATCAATCGCCAGAAGTGATGACTCGGCAAAAATAGCTAAAAAAGTAGCTTCCAAAACATGCTATAAACTACTGGTTTATTGTAGCGCACTACACACTACACTACTTTTTTTAAAAAGTAGCGTGCTACACTACAAACTATAAAAAAAGTAGTGACTACTGTAGTTTCACCTACTCCCCAGCCCTGACTATGGCGACTATTTACGTGTAAAAACAGCTAAAAAGAAACTATTTTGAGGAAAATGGCAACTATTTTTCTAGGAGTATTAGTGTATTTTCTGTTTTCCATGTAGAACGTTTCAGTTTAGGACGTGTAACCATGCTACTAACAACATGACAAACACTGAGCCTAGCGCAGCAATGTCCGCCCATAGACTTTGAGAAATATCTGGCAAGAACAGATAAACTAGATTCATACCTCCTGTGTCCATTCCATTGTAGTTCACTATAGTAAAAGATGTGTTTTCATAATCAAAAAATTGACAAAACTTCAAAATTCCGAAAACGTAATGTTTGGAACAACATAGTGGTATATCATTCACATTGTTGCAGAAACTCTGCTGAATTGTTGGATTCAAATTGGAAAGTATGCTTTAAAGTCCAGGGTTTGTACTAAGTTTCAGTTGCCAGTCGAGATGTCAGGATGAAACACAAGCATAATTGTTTCTAGAAACTTGTCAAACAACCTTCAGAGCACAATTTACAGGAATTTACAAGCAGTAATTCTGTAGATAACGAGTCGTCAATCAGAACAACTTCCTCAAACACTGCAATTTCTTTACAGTAGATAAAATTGTTCCATTTGCTAAAATACCAGAATGCTCGAGTCGAACCCTTGACTGCTCCACAGCATACAACAGTACTGAATTCATAAACAAATTTTACAATACAGCTTGGCAAAACAACGGTGCCTCTGGCATAAAAATTATGCAAAACAATATGTTCTTAATAGCTAACGTTTGGTAGAAAAGCCAATTCAAGTCTGAAACAGTGGGATGACCTACTCACTTATTTATACTTTTTGGGGAGTTTCCTCAAAAGTTCGGTCAAAATCTGTCTAATAAATTCTGTATCACTTTTCTTGCATCATTTTTGTAATGCTAAGTGGGTAAGTAAACATTAAAGGTCTCTTTAAAAAAAATAATAAATAAAAAGCTATGTAAGATGTTGCCAGTCTTGGTGATTTTTTGGCAAAATATTGACAAAATTGGTGCAAAAATGAGCTTCCAAAACTTAACACAGCCAAGCGATATCGCCAATATTTTAACAAGAAACCCCCAATTCTGTTGCTATCCTTTGTGAATATTAAATGTTCCTACCTTGTGCTCTAGCTAACCTATTTATATCCAACAAAATGCAAAACCTAATTTTAGTAACACTTTTATTAGTGGTAATGTATGCTTTATGAAAATTAATACACCTGCTGCTTGTTTTTAAACTGCGTTGTTTTTTCCATTTTTAAAAATATTTTTTTTAAGTCATAAGCTTTTATTTTGAGTATTTATTTATTTTTTAATTCATATAATAATTCAATAAAAAGTTATGTTAGCAATTCCCTGATTTAAAATTTTATATCTCCATATTTATTGATTCTGGTATATGTAGTTTGGGGAGAGTCTACTGTGTTTTGCATTTTGTTTAACTAAAAATACTTGGAAAGCCATTGAAAATTATCTACTTTATAATGTTATATATTCTGTGAACTTCTGCATCTAAGGAAACAGAACTAAACCTCAAGCATTATCCGCTGAGTAATATATAATGAAATAAATGAACAAAATAATATGCAGATGTAGTACTCACTAACTTGTTTATGGAGATGAAAATAAATTCTCATGATTTAAAAAACTTAACCTGCTCATGTTTAATATAACTTCACCCTAAGAAACTGATAGTAAATTAAGGAAACATAATTTTTTCTTACTTTTACATAATTTGTCTCCCAAGGCACACAATATAATGTGCCATGGCTGCATTTCATCTACCTCTTAAACACTGTACTGTTTAAAACATGTAGAGTGTTGAATTTTCATACATTCAAATTTGCACATGCACATTTTAAAATAAATAGCCTTTAATAACAGAAATGGAAGCAAATGAACAGGATGGATGAACAAGCAAACCAAACAATATGAATCAACAATGGCTGCAAATGGCCAGTAATGAATTAAAAAAAAAAGACTGTGGCTAGAAAACCTACTAGTTATTTTTTCAAAAATTTGTAGTTAGTTAGGTTATAAAATTAGCCAGATCTAGTTAGACATCAGGTTGCCAATTTAACCACAAAGTGGCGAAATTGACCACCCTGAATATAAGTCTTTGAGAACAATTACTTTATTTCATTTGAATTCCATCCTAATTTTGGCAGAGTGATCCTGATATTTTGTTCTTTTTCAATTGAAAACAAGGCATACACCATTCCTTCAATAATACTTGCTAGATCATTCCAGAACAAAAACAGGGTTGCAGATAACAGATAACTAACTTGGCTATTGTATCTCTAGCATGATGCATGCCCTTCAATTGTTCTCAGGAAAACTGCAATCTCTTTATACACCCAGTTGGCCATTCAGTGCTTTTCAACCAACCAGGGCATATCCAGAAGGGGGCTGCAACTCCCCGCCCCCCTGAAATGTGACCCTTTACTTCCTGAGTTAAGAGCTGGAGTTTTTTGTTTAGGCAAATTTCTCTCCATTCCTAATCATGTAACACATAATATTTTTAGGACACTCCAACCCTTATTGTCCCTTCACGGACTGGCACATCTTCTTTTATTCTCATCAACATATGGATATATGGATATAACACTTGTTTATATCCAACTACATCAGTATCTTTCTAAAATGAACATCAGAACTAGCAACAGCATCCTTAATTTTTAGAAATAAATTTTTATTGTTTATGCAATATTGTTGTTTGAAGACTAGTAAATTGAGGTACTTGTAAATGAAGGTGTGTAAATTTCATCTTTCTTCTACTCAGCTATTAAAGATGGATATAATCAATGTTACAAGTTCCAGATGAGAATGTCGTTCACATTCTTTTCCTTCTTTTGAAGAAAAATTTGTGAATTTTTAAAATCCTCTAGATAGTGGTTCATTGGATGAGATCAAGTAGACCCCGAGTTTCTCATAAATAACCCACTCATGCATTTCATTTTTGTGACAAATATAATAAATCATTATGTTTGTAGTTTAAGATCTTTAAAAGTGATTTTCTAACAAAAAACTAATTTTTGTCTGCTTATTTATGTGTTTACATTTTGATTGGAACTATTGTAATAAACAATTGTCTGCAATTCTTCAAGTAGAGAATAAAGAGTCATTGGATACTTCCTGTGTAACATAATTTCTGTTTTGAATTATCTGTGTCATATCCATATATTATTAAGTATTTTTTATCTTGACTTTTTTTTCTGATGTTTCAGGGAAGACAAGCTTCAGGAGTTAAAGAGGCAGCAAGTTCTGCAGCTGAAAGACACTTCTTGTTCTGATGGAGAGGAACTTCTTGATGAAACATCAGCTTTCATAGAACTCTCACCTAACAATCTCTCTAAGGTTCCAGAGAAAGGTATACTAAAGCGGGCCATCCGGTCAGATAAGGAAAAGTGGAGCGATGAAGCATCCCAGTCTGATAATCAGGATATAATGAGCCAGGCTGGCAGCCATATAGAACAAAACAATGATGCTTTAACTGAGGTTGAAAGAACTTTAAAGAGCTTGAACGGATATCATGAAGACATTCTTGAAGCACTCCAGACTGTATCTTCCCATCGTCCAGTCGATAGCCAGGGAAGTCCACAGGATAACAAAAAGGCATACTGTGATGCTATATCTGACTACAGCATCATGAAGAACAGCATGGAACACTTGCAAAATGCTGGCATGGAAGAAGCAGATGATATGGTTCCTCCATGCGGGCCAATCAGAATAAGGAATTTGGAAGATCTCCTCAGAAAACTAGAACATCAACCACTCCATGTGTCTCCAGCAGGGTCTGACCTGAGACTCAGCGAGCCAGAAGCAGACCGCCATTATAGAGTGGAAAGAACTGACAGTGCCAGTGGTACTGAGAGTCAGCTGGAACCAGGTCTGCAATTCTATTTGGGAAGGAAGCAAAGGCCCAGTGCTGGAGAAGTCTTCACCAGGGCCCCTCCTGCTGATCCAGAAGAAGATGAAGAAGACTTTGATGAAGAGGGCAGCATTGAGGAAGATGGTGAAGATGGAGATTATTCATCCCACCAGTTCGTACGAAGTGCTAGTGAGGAAGCCCTTCCCATGACCTTCAAACCAGACTATGCTTATGAGCGGAACTTGAACAGTAAGCAGCCTCAGGACAAGACTCTAAAAAGAGATGGCTGTGAGTATGTCCCAAGTCCACCGTCAGATGAACCCTATGATGGTTTGTATGACGAAAAAGGATTTTTCCCTCCTTCAACTGCCAGGGCTGACAGAGCCCCCTTACCAGTAACTGCTCCGCCTTCTTCAAGCTCCTCTACTTCTGGCTCACAGCCGCCTTCAGGAGCCAAGAAGAAAGGGAAAAAAAAATTTCCGGAGTACAAGGTCTAACAAATGTTTTTCATAAATACAAAAAATACTGAGCAGGGCTGTACAGATAGGAATAAGTACTATAGGAGACTGAAACTGCTTCGCAAAATGCACCACCAACACCGAGTGCCTTAAGGCATGTTTCAAGCTGTTTCCTCGTCTCAGTATGGTTGCCAGGTCTTGTATTTTTCCAATATTTTGTACATTTTTATTGGAAATCTTTGCCTTTTATATTTTTTTCCTACCTCAACATTTCTTCCATTTTGTTATGTATAAGAATAATGTTCAGTAGAAAATACTTGTATTATAAAATTTATTTAATTTTTTTACTTAAATGCTGCTGAGCAAAGAAATTTAGTGGTACTTTTCCATCAACAGGGCACAAAAAAATAATAATAATACTAAAGTATTGCTTTTACGTATGGAAAACCCAAAACCCTTTATTAATCGATTTACATGGTACAGAATACTAACTCTGAATAATTAATGCATAAAATATTAATTTTTGGCTGAATTAAATCTTAGAAGAGTAAATTGCCTTAAAAATCTGTAACACTGTATTGTTTTCTTTCATCTTCCAGTAGGAGACAAAAAGTATAGTGTCTAGTGCCTATTTGCCAATGCACTTGGGGAAAAATCCAGTAGATTTGCCAATGTACCAACATTTTGGGTCTCTTGCAATTTATAGGGGGGGGGGCTGTCTTATATGCCATTATAAAAGGAATCTTAAAAAAACTTAAAATGAACTTTGCTGATAGAAGTTTTGATATCAATTATTGTACCATATGTACTACAAACATTAATAAAAAAAATTTCAAGGATTACTCTGGAAGTATGTTGTAATCTTCATCAGCTATTACCAATAAATATTTCACAAATGTCCATGCAGATGTTTAGATAAATTTGGTCTTCAATGAATTTCAACTTGCAGAAATTATAAGTGTACTTAATTATCACAAATCTGTAAAAAATTAAATAAAGGTCAACTTTTAATCCTGTGGCATTGGAGATTTAAATAAAGGAATGCTCCAGAAAAAATAGTCATTCACAAAAAGGATGGGAAAATATTGAAGTTGAAATGCTTTAGAATAATTTTCAGTGCAATTTTCCTGTTTGCTTTAAAAGATATGAAATTATGGAAATTACTTGCTCAAAAAATCCAGAAATTTCTGGATCACAAGCACCCCTGTTTGTGGCTGTCAATTCTCGTGTACATTTCCAGCGAAGGAAAAATTTTCCCAAGTATAATAAATGTAGGAACTTTTTTCAAAATTTAGAAAAAGTCAGATTTTTTATGAAAACTGATACCAGGAGAGAAATTACTAAAATCTTTCTGGAAACTCCAGTAGAACTGGCAGGTATGCTGCAATTCCTTTGTTAAGTATGCAATACAAATCACTCATGCAAATGAACATGTATAGATCCCAGGGTAAGGACAGAAGTCTGGGATTTTTTCTACATCTTTCTTTAAATGTTAGCTTCAGTTTTAAGGTTTAACTGTGCAGATTCTATGCTTTTAAATTTTAGCTACAGGGCAATATTTTGAAAAAAAAATTCCAATTCAAAAGTACTGTTATATTGGATGAGATAAATTATGCTAATTTATCTCATTTTTTGTGTGTTATGACTTCTGTTTAATATTTCACAAAAATCTTTTTTTTTTTTTCTAAACCAAAATCTGGCAACCTTACATTTCAGCCAAAAGTTACTTAGTAAAAGTAGCATGAAATGTCAATTTGCCAGCTAGTCTAATCTGTTGTAAATTTTCTGGAAGCTGCATGACTGACAAGTGCTTGAAGCATGTCTGATAATACTTGGTTATGATGGTACACTAGTGAAATAGTCTCATTTGCTTCAAGTACATCCTGAAATAAAACAGAGCTAGCTTTAACAGGCTTGTAAATCATTTCAACTGCAGCAATGCGTTTTTTCATTCAATGGACTTTCTCTATGGTTTCAATATCATCTAAAATTTTAACATTGAATATATATAAGGATTTCCTCTGTATGATTTATTAATTGACACATGTAGTTCCAAAACACGCTCAATCTATGTTTTTCTGATTTACATTTTTTTTTTTTCATTTTTTGCAAGATCATTATCCACTTCATAACCCTGCAAAGCTTAATGGATCAAATTTGGTGCAACCCGGAAGAAAAAAATGCTAGTGGGGGTTTGAAATCAAAACTGGCGTCACGGGGAAATGTTTTTCATGTTTCATGAAAAAAATTTAAACATAGATTGAGCTGATTTGGAACTACCCTCCTCGGTAATAAACCTTATAAAAATGCTCTTTGTTTTGCTTTTACAAATGTTTTCATTTAATGTTAGCTAAAAATATATGCATTACAGCTTTGAGCTCTTAATAGTGTTTAACCAAATTTGTTACTTACTGCAATTCATCTCAATGCAGTAAATGCAATTCATTCAGTATGCTAAAACTGCATACCATGAAATATATTGCAACATACATTTTAAATTTTGCTTCCCCCCCACTATAATAATTCTTATCACCAAAGGTAAGACATATTTTAATCTTTAAACTCCAAGACTTTTGATGGTAACTTTTAAGATTAAAAGAAATTTTATTTCTTGGGAGCTTACATTTCTTAATGAAAATTTTAAAAAGTTTTGTAAAATAGATTTTTCATTATTCTTTTGCATCACTATCTGTACATTCCTGAACCATGCTAGTCATTTGTTTTCCAAATATCCTTAAATGCATTTAAGTATTTCTGGAAAGCATTTTCTAGACCATACCTAATCTAATAAAGGGCATGTTTTTAACTTACGTCTGTGGCATCTTGCACATAGTCAAGACAAGTTTATACTTCACATTTGCTCAGAAATCAGGTCATAGACATTTTACTTCATTTTCTTTTTATTTTTTATTTTTTTTTGTGTGTGTGCATGATTTTACTTACATTAGCATTTACTTTTTTTTCAGTTTAGTGTGTACACTTATGTATATGTTAGCCAAATTTCTTTGTTTATGTCCCTAACCCTTTGAGGAGATACACTATATCAAACATTCAAAACTATACAAAAGCTGGAAAAAAGTAGATTTGTACCTAGAAATGTGTAACATCATGCATAGTGTGTGAGAATTTCTCACTTTAGTGTAGTTTATGTTTTCATTATACAAATACATACTAAATATTTTTTTTTTTTTGCACACACTGTATCTGTGCAAGAAATTTATTTGGCAGAAATTGTGTTCTGTAAAAATGAATTTGTCCTTTTTCATTGAAAAATGATGACAAAACAAAATATTTGAGAATTTGTTTGGAAAAAGAAAAACTATTTTGTATTTTAAAAATAAGCAAATCTTTTTTTAGTCATCAGATCTTGATATTTAAAAAAAAAAATTGAAAGAAAATACTATAAGATTACGAGGAATGCAGTGCAAAGTGTGGTATTAGTATTCAGTCACATTTTTAAATCAAAAGTAATTAATTGGAAATATTTCTTTTGTAGTTTTCTTATTATTTCATGTTATTTATAATGTTGTAGTATTAAAATTTTATTTTCGGGTATTTGCACAACATGTGCAATGCGTACAATATAATGATAATGTTATCTGATATTGATTTGCTATTTTAAATTAATTAGTTTTGAAATAGTTTCTGTGTTTCAATTCCAATTTGATGATGAATGAAAACTTCAAACCACCATTTCAAACAGATGTTGTATAGTAACAACACTTATTAAAAACAAAACATGCACCTCAAAGGGTTAATATGATTTGAATAACATCAAATGTTCCTAATGTTTTATAATGAAAATTAAAAATTAAAAAAAATATATATATATATATATATAACTTATGTTATAAAAGCCTGATAGTCCGACATACTATTTTATGCTCATGATTTTTAATCTAGTCCAATTTTATTTTTAATTTGTATAGCAGTTTTTCTACTTTCTGAAAACTGAAATTGTGTCTTCATTCTTTTAAGAGATATTTGGAATGACAAGAAGAATTTTTTTTTTTTCTTAACCATTTGAAAATTCAAAGCTTAATGTCATATTCTTCAGATATTGGAAAAAGATTACTTGTAATATAATTCTTGTGGATTTTTATATAAAACTGCTGATGTTTTGGTTATTCTTTTCTTATGTTAAAAAAAATTATTTTAGTCACTATTTTTGAACTTTTAAGGGTATGAATCAGCTGCTTTTCTGCTATTTTGAATATATTCTATTTCAACTGAATTAGCACGTTAACTGTGGTACTACTTCATGTGGCACTGGAAATATTATGGATGCATTTTCTCATTCTCAGAGACCAAGAAAAAATAAAGCATTCCCTTTGATACAAAATTCAAATCTATTTAAAATAAGTAAATAGCTTTTTTTTATAAAGTTAAAACATAGTTAAAAGCCTTAAAACTCCGTTAAAATGTTTAAAAACAAACCATTAGCGCTTTCGGCAGTGGCCCAGTGCTGCCGAAAGTGCTAATGGTTTATTTTTAAACATTGTAACGGAGTTTTAAGGCTTTTAACTATGTTTTAACTTTATACTAAGGTATCTCCGTACAAAATTTTAACTAAATAAGCTTTTTTTTTTTTACTGCTGAGTGCATACAATTTCCTTTGTGTGTAAGACTAATCTCAATATATAAGAATTGTTTTTCTTAAAAATGCTGCATGTATAGAATTTTGTTGCATTCATAAATTGAGGTCACTTGTGTTTATACACAATTAAAGTGCATATTGTTAAAAATAAAAATTTGTTAAATCAAGAAATTGTTTACATAGCACATTTCACAAAGAATGAGAGGAAATAAAACCTTTTTTATATTTCTAATAGGTTGTTGTGATGATCTCTCTACATACAGTTCTGTTATAACTAAGTCATTTTCTAAAGGTTTTGAAAAAAGCAGTTAAGCAAAATTGAACTGTAAATTTGATTTTGGTATAGCTAGAGAACTAAAAAATAAATTTTTGTGTAAAACCCTAGCATGTTCTGACATAAGAAAATCAAAGCTTAACTTATGGCTAAAAATTTCGAGTTGGCTGCCTTGAGATACTTTTGAAAGCTAAATCTAGATTACGCTATTTCTACCTTAGACAAAATCATATTTTTAATTTTGCTACAAGACATTATAAAAGATAATTCTGGTTCTGATGAGAAATATGGCTGTTTACATCACTGCATTTGAAGAGTATTGGTAGTTAACCTATGGGGACATTTTTAATGATTCTCCTTCATTTCTTTGTTCTACACCAGGAATTGATATTTTAGATTATCTAATACACATATGTTAAAATTTTTATAATCTATTCTTGGACCACCTTGTATGTGTGTGGGTGTGTTTTGGGGAACAATGACAGTGGTTATTATTGAAAAATCCACTAATTTGAAAGTGTTTTGATCATTCCATTCCATTGTATAAAACTGCCATAAATTATTTAAGGGTTATTTTTCTGTTAAAATTCTAATTGGAAGAAATTCATAATCGGTATTAATAATAAAAATATTAAATTTCTACATTAGAGAAACTAACTAATTCATTCATACCTTACACAGAAGCATTTAAAATGCAAGTCAATTTTATGAATAAGGAGTAGTTAAATTTTATATAACATTGTGACATGTTATTTATGAATTCAGGGTCAGTTTCAGGCATAGGCAGCTACTTTTGCCACTGTTTCAAAGTAAAAAAGGCACCACATTTAGAAAAGTACAGATAACTAGCCGCCTCCGGTGACCAGTTGGTTCGCCATCTTAATAAATCTTGTTCGGAGAGAATCCTGTTTCTCACTGGCTTCCTTGGCACTGAAATCTTGCAGATTCTGAATGGAGTTTAAAATTAAGATAGTTACAAACAGGGGTGGCCCTAGGGTAAGTGGTGCTCCCTGCTAACATAAAAAAGAGGCCACCCTTTTATGCTCTACTTGGTTTTTTAGTTCGAAGGTGCACCCCGATACGATGCTTACTGTGTCAAGCCACCCCTGGTTACAAAAATAAGATGGCTTAATGATAAAAACCTACAAAAAGGTACAAATAATTTTCATCCTATATTAATTCTGAAGAGCTTCTAGATATATTGGTCATTATCAAAAAACGGAAAGGAAAAAAAAAGTAAGAAAATCTGAAGCACTTTCAGATTTTAAATGCACATTAAAGTGCTATATATTAAAAGCGTATCATAATTCATGCCTCTTCCCTATTTTCTTTCCTTATTCCAATAAGTTGGAAAGTGTATCATTATTCATGTGTGTGATTAAAATTGATATTTCTAACATCCTTTTTCTGGATGCAATACAACAGAAATAGAATGGGGAAAAGATGCGCAGAAAGATGCACAATTTGAACTGAATGACAGTTTCAAAAACTTATTTTTAACTTGTTTGTTTGTGTAACATGTATTTTGGATTTGTGTGCTTGTCCCGAAGGCCACTTATTAATCCACGTCAGAAGGAAAAATTTATTCAGGTGTATTCTTTATCCAGGCACAGCAGACAATAAAAATGAATTTATTTATTAAGAACTGTGTATTCTGTAAGTTTGTGCCATCTGTCGACTTCTCTGTAAAATAAAACTCAATTGTATTCCTTTTTTTGGATGAAAGCTAGGGGTTTTTTTTGTATATTTTATTAACAGTGTTTTTTTTTTTTTTTTTTTTTTTTTTTTTTTTTCTTCCCACGGTAAAAAGTAGCCTATATGTTAATCCAGGACTTTAACTGTCTTATTCCAAATCCGTCAAACTGTTTCAGTGTGAAAGAGTAATAAACATACATACAAACATTGACATTTATAATGTTAGTAGGATTTTATATAGATAAATAAACACAGTGGTCCTTGCATTATTGAGAACTAGCTGCATGCCCGTTCTTCGCACGGTAGGAAACAAAATTTTCCTCACATGTGTAATTCGAATTAATTCCAGTGAAGTGGAATCTAGGAAAAGCAAAATTATTTCACTCTTGACTTAAAGTTTGCATCATATATGTACTAAGTGCTCCTGAGATCATTGCAATATAATGACACACACACAAAAAAAAAAAAAAAAAAAAAACTATGTCAGCGTCATTCGGTATCAAAAAAGTGAGAAGTTAGACCGTTCTCACTTTCAAACAGGCCCGTCGCTAGCGGGTGTGCAGGTTGTGCACCGCACAAAGGCGCCAAGGTAAAAGGGGCGCCGAAACGACTGAAGAAGAGTTTGGCGAAAAATTAACATTTTTCGAAAAAATAAATATTTTTTGTTTAAGTTTATATTGCAGACACTTAGGAAAGGGCTTCCTCCTTTGAAATGCCCCTCTACAATGTTTTTGCACAAGTTCTTGTATGCAGCACTGCTTTGTTAACATCCCCCCCCCCAATCCCTTAGGCCAACGTTTCTCAACCTGTGGGGCGCAGAGCGTTTGCAGGGGGGGGAGGCGAGAAAAACCAAAGCGCAAGTATTGATGCATGTTTTTAAAAAATCATTTTATTTATTCTCATTTTTACTCAAAAATCTTTCCATTTTTGCTTAAAATGTTCATTCAAACTTTGCTGATAACATTATTTTGCAGAAATTTGAGTAAATGTTCATTGTTGAAGATTAAAAACTGAATATATGCTGAAAAATGTGAGGGGGGGCACCCCCATAAGTTTGCCTTTGTTGGGGGGGGGGCGCAACGTTAGAAGGTTGAGAACTGCTGCCTTACGCAAAACCTTCTCCGAGTTTCCCCAAACTTGTCATTCAGTGCTATCCACAAGGTGAAATTTACGGATATGTGATACGATACTTACCATGGTGATGATATGGATGATCGTTTCCAGATTCGTTCCCATTCATGGGCGTCTGCCTGAGGTCCTAATGGCCCATTTACACTCAGCCCTTCCCACTTCTTCTGTCGCTGCAGCTTTTTTTAAAGGAAATACTTCTGCGTCAGCTCTAAAAGCCATGAACGTTTACATTCAGCTGCACTCGCCTTCTCCAGTATTAGTTTTCTACTGTACTTCCCTCCTCCCTTAAAAATCCCCTGAAGAGGTATCATGCCGGGCAAAGAGGTCAGCAAGAAAGGTCATGGCATGAGCAGGACGAGAGAAGCCCTGGTTTCCTGCTCACGTTGACGACAAGCGTTTCAATTTGTCAACCGCGAAAAAACGCCCGCGGTCTTTCGTGCGTCCACCAGATCTGGACGTCCTCAGTGACGCTCAACGCTGTAAGGAAACCACCTTTTAATAAACGCGTTCTTTGGATGCGAGAGTCACCCGCTAAGGTCATTAATCACTCTGGTCGCTGGACGCGAGCAGGAAACCAGGGCTTGAGGTTCTTACACTCCTGTTACTGCCATTTCTCCTGCTTGCTGCTGTGAAAGTGGGCTGAGTGTAAACGAGGGGTGAAATGTTGCAGAGAGAAGCACTGTTGCATTTGTTGATGGGAAGGGCTTTCCCGTACTTCAGTAATAAAATAATATGAAAAAGTTCAGAACACTAATTCACTATACCGACGGCTTCGGGAGAGGCGATCCGGGAGTCCATGATGACAAATGCAAATCTGGGAATGGACATGGACCCAAAAGGGGGCGCTAAGAGAAATATGTTTTATATTTGTTCCTAATCGAAGTTTCCTGCTACGTAAATGAGTGCTCATATAGAAAGGTGGATCGCGCCTCCCCCCCTGTTTCTGACGTCGATTTTTTTTTTGTTCTATACTGAATTTGTATTGTTTTAGTACAAGGACAGTATGTAGTATTTTACTGCCTGATAAGAGCATTTCCCTCATAGAAACATATATAGTATAGGCATTCTTACATTGGTCTCGAAATTTAAAATGCCTTATCAACCTAACAGAAAAGTAACATGAATTGGCGTTTAAGTGTTAATTATTTTCTAAAATACATAAATACAATCTACTTTATTTGTATTGCACATTAATTGAAATCCGAAGTATGGGATCCAAGTGAGGGCAATCTCTCTTTCCCTGAGCACGTTTAAAAATTTGCGGATTTGCTGGGGAGTTTAACCCACTCTTTTTCTGTCTGCTCTCATCATTGAAGAGATGCAATGAAGAAAGCTCTCCTTCTGTAACAAGTGTTTCTTACCAATCCAGATCCAGCAGTTGCGAAATCGTTGACAGCATTCAAAAACTCATGCTGGGAAGCAAAACTGGTCACAGAAGGATAGACTTCTCCATTTGCATCTTTTCAATGATGAGAGCAGACAGAATAAACCTGGATTCAAGATCGAAAATGAATTGGACGGGATGACCCAACAGGGGAATAATTCTTTGTGATGCTTATCTCTCCCCTCCTAGAAGCATTTCTGAATCCACTACTGATCAGCAATTTAACAAGTCGAGCTACATTTAAATAACTTTTGATTCAGATTGTATTTTACATTACATATTCAAACAGCGCTGCACCCCCCCCCCCAACCTAAAAATAAAAAATAAATAAATCCTAAAGGGTAACATTTTGTGTAGGTAAAATAAGCTTTTTTTAAAAATTAGTCCAAACTAAAACTGATTACATTGCTTTAGTGTAAAAGTTTGCTTTAATGTACAACTTGTTTACGTCAAATAAGCTTTATCATTAAAATTAGCCCCTTCCACAGAAATTTTTTTTATATTCCGGACTGCACTCAAAATTAATGTAACTACTATTAACTTTAATTTACTCTCTCTCTTTTCTCCAATCGTATATAGAGTAGTAAATTATTTTCGTCCTTTTTACAACTACACTTTTTATAAAGAAGTAAGGAGTTGCATAGGTGGATACAATTGAAAAATAAAATAATAATTAATTTTATTGACATTAGAATAATTCATTTTAAATACACTTTTTATATTTTTGAAACAAACCTATGTATTCAACACTAATTGCGCCTTCTCTTGTGTGAACTATGACAAAAAAAGGTTAAACTGACAGTTTCTTCCGCGTTAAACAAAGGAATTGTTACAATAGGTGATTGAGCAAGATAATTCAAAGGATTATTATTATATATATTCGTCATAAACAATCTTGTTAATTCAAAAATTTCATTCAAAATTTTAGAAAAATATAATGATGTGTTTTTATTTATATCACAAATAAACATGTTGTTTGATTGGGGAGAAAAAGAAATCTTAAAACATTTCAAAGACTTGCATTTAAAATTAATTGATGATATAGATGGTGAATTTCTTTTCGAGGAACAAATATCTTTAAAATGTTTTTCAAATGTTGCAATCTCATTATGAATATATTTATCACTTCCAGTTACAGTCGCTTCCAAGGAAAGAAGTTTTTCCAAATTAAAAATTATAAAAAAATTATTTACTATCATCAATGATCCAAGAACGGGGGCCAAATTTATCAATCATTTCAATAGAATATCAAGAATTATATAAAGTAGACATAAGTAATATGACTGAAAGGTTTGCTAGTGCAAAAGCTAGAAACGTTTCACTATAAATAATACTAGTGCTTCCTTTTAAAAAAATCTCTAACTAAATCAGCTTATTTTAAGCAATACCAGCCATAATTATCAATTAATTAAATCTGTTATTGTAATTTTAAGTTTTTTACTCACGAAGAAATTTTTTACTGTGAATATATTCTTCTGACATTAACAACTTTTAGATGTGTAGGAAAAATTTTAGTACTCTTTTAAGGATATTAATTTTTTAAAAGAATTTTAGACATTATAATATGATTTTCGTGGTTCTCTTTGTGCGAACTGTTTTACAATTTTAGAAAGATCTAACTGAACAGTTGACCTCAAGGGCGGCTCCAGTGAGGGGGCTATGGGGGCCATGGGCCCCCTCCGAAGTTTTGTTTTGTAACCTTAGATTCGCATACTTCATGACTTCGTGCGTTCAATTTGCATTTTGGACGATGTATATACCCATCTGAAAAGTTCAATGGCCCCCTCCGAAAATTCAGTCTGGAGCCGCCCTTGGTTCACCTACAACATTTTTTTCATTAACATAAACGAATTTTATTTCGTTTTTATTGATAGAGCCGTAATTTTTAATCATACGTATTTTTATTTTGTACCATGCTTTTAAACATTTTATTAATGCACACTCTAAAAAAATTGTGCACTCTCCAACAATGTGCGATCCGTGAGCGCTAGAGATGGCCAATGATTCGATGAGTCGAATCAGTGATTCGAATCTTGGTACTGAGTGGCTCAGTCTTTACACTCACTCTCTACTGATTCGAATCTCAAGCCCTCAACTGTGGGGAAATACATTTCAAGTGCGAAGGGAAGGAAAACTTATTTTCCCTTTGCCGTTCCCAGAGATTTTCCCTTACTCTTTCAACTCTTTACGACTCTGAGTCGATAGATGATTTGAAACAGCAAATGAGTGGGTGTGGGTGAGTTGGTGCAGCAACGAATCTTTACTGATTCAGTGTTTCGCTCTGTTTCGGTGATTGTATACGATCGTTGAGATTCGTTAGTTTTTCGAATCTTCTATCGACTCAGAGTCGAAAAGAGTTGAAAGGATGTTTCATTTAATTGAAGTTTTTTTTTTCGAATCTTTGGTGTTTCATTTGTTGGTTGGTGGTCGGATTTAAAGTTTTATCTGTCTGTGGGTGTGGAGTGGGTCGAACATCGTTTGCTTTTAGCGGGGGGCATAGGCGTTACTTCCTAAGGGCAAGAGGGGTCAATTCCCCCCCCCCCCCCCGAAAAAAAATTAAGAAAATTCAAGTATCAGAGCTATTTATAATAATGATATTTTCTACATTCAAAAAATTTTGTCACCCCATCCAAATATTACATGCCAATTTACGCCAATGCTCGTGGAAGAGCGGGGGGTGTCTCAAAGTTGTTTAAACCTTTTTCAATCGGGGGGACTCCCTCCTTCGAACTTGTCTGGCTGGTTTAATATTTTTTTAAAATTTAATGAAACATCCCTTTTCTACTTTTAACTTCAATATATGTCCCCCTGCTCCCACGCTCAAAAAAAAAAAAAAAAAAAAAAAAAAAAAAACACGGAACGTTAAGTTTACATGGTGGCGGGTTTTCATGTGAAGGGAAATAGAATGAAATAAAGTTAGGATTATGCTTGTCACTTTTAATGAAGGATACAGGGGCGGTATTAAGCGCTCTCACAAAAGGACTTTGTAGTAAGCCAAATAACATTTCGCTTTATTGCTGCAGATTTCGTTTAAGGTATTTTTTTTACCTTGTTTGTCGTTTAAGGGGAATGATTTTATTTTCTTTCGTAATTCAGAGAAATACAAAATAGGGTCTAAAGCAGTGATGTAGTTAGTGTTATTGACAGTGGCGTAGCCAGGATTTTATTTCGGGATGGGCTGGGTATCAAATTTAAAGATAAAGTTCAATTGTAAGGTAAGTAAAGGGTCCCATTTTTTGGGGGGGGCAGCAGCCCCCCCAGTAGGACTGGGCCAAAAATCGATAAATATCGACATATCGGTTTTATTTCAACATTAAATATCCGATATTCCCATTTTCATTTCAGTGAAATCTCGAATTCGATAAAGGTCAAAAATACAGGCCGGCCAGGGGCGTAGCCAGAAATTTTTCATGGGGGGGGGGGGTATGACTACTGCAACTCATATATATGTATACGTGTGTGTGATAATGTAGTGAAGAATATACATTTTGTATGGCAAAAAATTCCTCATGGGGGGGGTTATGACCCCCCTAACCCCCCCCCCTTGGCTACGCCTCTGAGACCGGCGATAAGAAAATCCTGAGATCAATACCAGCTTGTGATGCTTTTGCTACTGCTTTCTCTCCGTTGATGACGATGCCGGATCGTGGAAAAAACAGCTCCATGGTTTATTAGTCTAATTACCATAATCAATTAACATATATCTCTGAAACTATCCATCGGAGTGCATTTTTATTGATTCTCGACCCCCCCTAGACGTTGACTCCCATCGATACATAAAATTTCGAATACTTTGACACCAAACTTAACCTTTTAATCTTACAGGCCCAGGGGGTCATACGAAGCTCCCCTATATTTTCAATTTGGGCATTTTAAGCACTAGCCTCCTCCGGCGGCATCTCCAAAGTCTGGAAACCATCCCAGAGCCAATTTCTACATGTTTGCAGTCCTTTTCAGCCTCAATCATGGTTAATTAGTCTAATTACCATAATTAATTAACGTATATCTCGGAAACTATCCATCGGAGCTCGTTTTTATTGATTCTCGACTCCCCCTAGACGTACACCCCCATCGATACATAAAATTTCGAATACTTTGACACCAAACTTAACCTTTTAATCTTACAGGCCAAGGGGGTCATACGAAGCTCCCCTGTATTTTCATTTCGGGCAGTTTAAACACTAGTTTTACTCAAGCAAGGAGAGAGAGATGCTAGCTGCCCAAGAACTCAGCGGAGAAGAAACCCGATGAATGGGTGAAGGGTGTTTAAATAGTATGGCTTTCGGCGCAGAGAGAGGGAAAATTTCTTAAGTTGTTTTATTGATTCAAGATTCGAATCACTGATTCGAATCATCGAAGTAGTGAGTTGAGATTCGAATCAGTAAAATGAGTCGAACCGCCCATCTCTAGTGAGCGCATATACTATTTGCACGATCATTGCACAATAGTAGATTTGCACGATCATTGCACAATTAGATAATGCAATGAAAACAGTCTGTACATATATGAATTAAAAATAGTTGAATATTATGATAGGTTCTTGATTTTGTTATCTATTAAAACTGCAAACCAAATTTTATGTACTAAGTATTTAAAAATTGCAGAATAATAATCTCTACACATTAACAAATTTCTTCGTTGATTGAAATATTGCAACAGCTGAGGTTCAATAATGCGAAATTTGGGACGAGTTTTTTTAGCAAAAGAATTATTTGACCTATAAATTACGGTTATAAATAATGTTATTCATTATAAAATAACACTAGAAAGCTTTTCAGTTTTAAATTTTCATTAAATTAAATTTTAAAACAACTACAACTGAAAAAAATTAATAATTGTATAATTCAACAAAGTTTTCTCTGGTAGTAAATACTGCATATTTTCAACTATTTTAAATGTTTAAGAAGTTAAATCTTATTGAAACACCAATTATAAACACCTTTAAAAAAACAAAAAAATTACTATAAATTATCTCGAATATCCCCTTATGTTTATTACTTTTATGATTATTCAGTACTATTAATTTATTCTTGTATAATTAAAAAAAAAAAGAGGTTGCTGATTAAAGTTTAATAACTGTTATACAAATTTATTTTATGTATAGAAATTTAATAATCAGACCAAAATTCTTATATAAATTATATATATAAGTGTAGCTATTAAATAAACTTTCTTTAAAGTTTTACCTAGCCGATAAGGTAAATATGTTTAAAAAAAAAAAAAGCGTAAAACACAAAACTGAGCGCGCAAACTGATATACAAAAAAGATTGCGAGCTCGTAACGAAAACGACGCCAAGAACGCGATAACGCGCCAAGCAAAACAACCTCCCGCTTCACCAGTTCGACCCAATATGGCCGATCGGTCGGCCTGTGTATAAAGGGGTTCTACACAATAGTTTGAAGAATCTTGACGTCAGAGATACACTGAATTTCTGGTTTTTAAAAAATAATTATGAATAGATGGATATATCTTAAATTAAAAATAAGTTCCTTAACTATACATAAATTAAATTTAGTTAAGTACTTCTTGGGGCCATTCGTTAAAAATAAATTCATACAATTTCTATTGGTAGGTATGCTGCGGAGCTGCAACATCTGCAGCGCCGCATTTCTTTACTTCTTCTTTACCGAGCAACGAGGCAATTCAAAACGTGTGTTAACGGGTTTTGTATTTTATCTATCAAATTAAAGGTATATCTTTGATTTATCATTATTATTTTTTTGCAGTAAAAAGTTAGAATGTTTTTTGCAACATTTGTAACTAGAACATCGAATTATTTAATTTGATTTCCATTAAAAACATTTTCGCGATCATAAGTTTACATGTGGCTTAATATTCCCGATTAAATGTTGTCATGATGGTTGCAAAAGTACATGAACAAATGTATTTAATCTGATGAAACGTATTGAAAAATATCACTTATCAGCGATAGAAAAAGTAACTTTTGTTCCTAGTCTGTTGTCTGAAGTAGTTGAAAATGCTGAGGATGCTAATGTATATGATGAGGTTCAGCCAGGGTAGGTAGTGTGCACGCACTCACAACAAAATGAGCAAGATGTTGATTCAAACGAAGCTCTTAGACATGGGATTTTATCCGTTGTTTCTGAATTGAGAAGCAATGTCAGTCTTCTACATAACATTGTATCTCTTATTGTAAATGCCGGTAACTCTGTAGCACAGCTAATCCCTTCTCTTTGTGTTAAAAAATTCTAGCTATTGCCACATAAGCAATGCTGCCAACTCTCCCGTTTTTCCCGTCAGATTTCCCACCACAATTTTTGAAGAGTTTTACTTTGGATTAAATTTTTGGCCTTATATTAACCATATACTTACTTGGCACCAGAGATGCCTTGATCAGGAAGGGGGCTCTGTTTGTTGGAGGCCGTCCATTGCATTGCGGGCAGTTGACGGCTGCCACTTCCGCAAAATGCGGTTGGTCGGGGGGCACAATTTTTGGTACTAATTGAAAATTAGTGGTGAAAAATCTCCCGATAAAAACGGAAGAGTTGGCAGCTTTGACAAAAGTGCGCATTGAATTGTGCATCCCGAATACACAACTGAGTACACGGTTAAGAGTAGCCTTACCACACATTCATTATGTAGATTAAGTGCACAATTATGTGCAGGAACAGAGAGTGCACATACAAGTGTGCTTCCCCAGTACACACATCACATTAGACATGGGATTTTACATCTGTACATTCAGAGGCGGATCTACGGGGGGAGGCTATAGCCCCCCCCCCATTGAAACTGAATTTACACTGGATAGAATATAGTTTTGATGCTTAGTTGAAAACTGCGTGTCTAAAATAGGTTATTTTAAAATTTAAATTTGCTTTTTTGATTTACTACTTTGATTTTTAGACTTGACCTCAATCAATGGTTTTTAACCCTTTCGTTTCCAAGCTACAGGTATTTCCAAAACCTGAGTCCAAAGGAATCGCCGAAATTTCGTCTCCCCCTTGAAACATTTCGGTTTCTTTTAAGGATGATCAGTTTACCATGTATACGTGAATAGCGAAGAATAGCTCACTGTTGGAACGGGTTATGGCAAGTTCAAAGAACAGTGTTTGAGCGATGATATCCATTCACCGTCTGTAAAGTCGTAAAAAAAGGAGCTAGCAATACATATAATTCACTGTTAAACATAAACATTCTTTGCGCGCGTCTCTGATTCTGTACTGATGTGTACCTGATGTGAGATGCCTTATGATAGATGTACATAGTGCGGGGATGAGGGAGTGTGACATAGACATCAAGTGACTAGGAATCCCAAGTGGCTATCTCCTGTACCCAGTGGCGGCTCATGGGCTATTTAAATGGAGGTTCACAAAACAAATTTCTGAAATTAAATAGGCAGATACGACGCACCTTACAAATTAAAATAGATTTGCGTTTCCAACAGTTAAAGGAAAACAATGCACGCAACTAAAAAAAAAGTCATATTTTGTCTTACATTTCGTCACCAAGATAAGTTTTAGCAAAGGTACAGTCTTGATTCATTTTATTTCAATTATTTTTCAAAGGATAATATTGAATAATAGCATTACTTTAGCTCTGGAATACGTATTTTACTTCCATCTTAATAATTTACACAAGTTTGTAAGAAATATTGTAGTGAAAAATGATTAAAAAAATGAAAATAATAAGAAAATGCACCTACAAAAACATAACTAACCGAACATAGGAAACCAAGGTAGAATCCGGAAGAGATAACCAAAAAAAAAAAAAAAAATTCTCCGTGTGCACAATCAAAATGTTCGAACGGATTGATAACAGCAGCGCTTTACTTCTGTCCGCACTGTCCGCTTCTGTTCTCGGAAACCGGTTCAGTCTTGATTCATTTTATTTCAATTCTTTTTCAAAGGATAACATTTAAAACTGCCATTGCTTTAGCTCCGAAACACGTTTTTTACACCCATCTTAATTATTTACACTAGTTTGTAAAAAAATAATGTAGTGAAAAATGAGAGAAATAAAGAAAATAATAAGAAAATGAAATAAAAATTAATTAACTAACCGAACGTTACAAACCAAGGGAAAACCCGGAAGAGATACCGCAAAAAATGGCCCTGTGTGCACAGTGAAAATGTGCGAACGGAGTGATATCAGCAGCGCCGTACTTCTACCCAGCTGTCTGCGCTTCTGTGACCAGAGAGCGGTTCAGAGAGAAAATTTACCGTTCGCACGTGCGATTGATTAAAGACTGTGCTGTAGTAACCTTCACTACAGTGTGTTAGCTGTAATAAGCGTATTTAATAATAGCGGGAGGGGGGGGGGGCAGAGTAAAACTCACGTTTTAAATTCCCAAAAATCTAGAAGTGTACTTAATATTTTTACTTTCCGAAAATGTGCCATGTAAGGAAAGTATTGTAATCATGAAAAAATTCGACTTCGAGATTTTGGTGTATTTACACGTTTTGAGGTTTTCTGAATTCCTTTATGCTATTTTTACGAGTTGTGTGTATGTCATTAAAAACAGCAGTTTTACAAAAAAATTCCTTCGTTCCCTCCTGTTTTTTCGAAACTTTTGTGCTTTACGACAGGGGCCGGGAAGCATATTACCAATCTTTACATTCATTCGGAACCTTGGTAGCCACGTTGACCTTCGTTTTCCTTCCGCCCGGAATCGAGATCCCTCTGATTGGTTAGCTCACTGACGTCATGCCTGCCCACCGAATTTGAAAACTGGCAAGTCTGTACGGCAAATGATGAATTAAAATGATTACGGCAAATGATGAATTATGAATTAAAATCATTAATTATCATGAGATGAAAACCAGCAAAATAAACATATAGGCAGCTTGAAGTAGTTTTAGATGATACGCAATAAAAAAGAATATACAATTTAGATTACGAATCTTATTTTAAACCATATTTTCCACTGGTGCTGTCATCTGTTATTATATAAGTAGAATTATATGATACGTTAATAAAAAAAAAATAAAAATCCCTAAGCTGTTTTCAATGTGTGTCTATAATTATAAGCTTTAATTTAAATTTATTATAATCTGAAATGATTCGTATAATACAATTATTCAAGATTTATTTAGTACAATTTTTTTTTTCCATAAAAGAAAATATTTTTTGAAAAATTATGAATATCATTTCTTGAATAATGGTATGTACTCTAAACTCGATGCATGAGATTTAATTAATTAATAAAACAAGGAATTTAAATAATTCATTGCATGTTTTGTTTGCACTTATTTAGTTGTGGTGTGGATATTTTAAAAATTTTACAATTTAAAAAACAAAACATTTAACCACTGTGTGTGTATTAAGTATAATGTTGGATTTCAAGTATGTTTCACTAATTGAATTATTTTAATTTACATTATGACTTTTTAAAAATTTACATTCAGGTTTTTTGTTTGTGATTTTTATTTAATGAGGTTTTTAACATAATTTCATATATTCAAAGATGTTTTTGTTTTTTCTTGAATGCATGCATTTTAATTCTTTATTTTTGAATCATGGATTACGATTTTATTAAAAACCATTTTAACTTTAATGCTTTTTTTTTTTTTTTCACTTATTGCTGAAGGTGTTGGATAACACTTTAAAAGCACTTTGAGCCTCATTGTGTGCCTAAAAGCTGACACAACTTTTTTATATAAATTAGATTTGTCTCCTTGTATCTCTTTTTCAGTGTTGATTAGGGATTATTCCTGATATTTTTGTAATTTTAATAAGGACAAATGCATATTAGAAAACAGTATACATACAGCAAAATGCCTCTGAGACCATTATTTTTTGTTGTAAAGCATTTTCTACCATAGACAGTTTTAAATTTAGTTTGTAAATAACAGTTATAGAGAAAGAACTCTCCAAATTGTTTTCCTCTCTTACAGACTTTATTTAAAAATTTTACTGTATGATATGAGGCATTTTACTGTATGTATATATATATATATATATATATATATATATATATAATTTATGTACTATAGAATTAATATATCCATTAAAATTATAGAAATACGGATAAATACACATTAGAAAAATGCTAGGAATTATCCCTAATTAACACTGAAAAAAAGATACAAGGAGATAAATCTAATTTGTAAAAAAAAAAAAAAAGTTGTGTCATTATTTAGACAGACAATGAAGCTTAACGTGCTTTTAAAATGTTAACCAACACCTTCAGCAATAAATGAAAAAAAAAAAAAAAAACCGTTGAAGTTTAAATGGTTTTTAATAAAATCCTAATCCATGATTCAAAAATAAAGAATTCAAATACA
This sequence comes from Cheiracanthium punctorium, assembly GCA_038373885.1. Lineage (NCBI taxonomy): Eukaryota > Metazoa > Arthropoda > Arachnida > Araneae > Cheiracanthiidae > Cheiracanthium > Cheiracanthium punctorium. The sequence continues at coordinate 56,382 of JAWZYV010013834.1, read as the reverse complement.
TGCATTCAAGAAAAAACGAAAACATCTTGGAATGTATGAAATTATGTTAAAAGCCTCATTAACTAAAAATTACAAACAAAAAACCTGAATGTAAATTTTTAAAAAGTCGTAATGTAAATTAAAATAATTCAATCAGTGAAACATACTTGAAATCTAACATTATACTTAATACACACACAGTGGTTAAATGTTTTGTTTTTTAAATTGTAAATTTTTTAAAATATCCACACCACAACTAAATAAGTGTAAACAAAACATGCAATGAATTATTTAAATTCCTTGTTTTATTAATTAATTAAATCTCATGCATCGAGTTTAGAGTACATACCATTATTCAAGAAATGATATTCATAATTTTTCAAAAAATACTTTCTTTTATGGAAAAAAAAATTGTACTAAATAAATCTTGAATAATTGTATTATACGAATCATTTCAGATTATAATAAATTTAAATTAAAGCTTATAATTATAGACACACATTGAAAACAGCTTAGGGATTTTTATTTTTTTTTTATTAACGTATCATATAATTCTACTTATATAATAACAGATGACAGCACCAGTGGAAAATATGGTTTAAAATAAGATTCGTAATCTAAATTGTATGTTCTTTTTTATTGCGTATCATCTAAAACTACTTCAAGCTGCCTATATGTTTATTTTGCTGGTTTTCATCTCATGATAATTAATGATTTTAATTCATAATTCATCATTTGCCGTAATCATTTTAATTCATCATTTGCCGTACAGACTTGCCAGTTTTCAAATTCGGTGGGCAGGCATGACGTCAGTGAGCTAACCAATCAGAGGGATCTCGATTCCGGGCGGAAGGAAAACGAAGGTCAACGTGGCTACCAAGGTTCCGAATGAATGTAAAGATTGGTAATATGCTTCCCGGCCCCTGTCGTAAAGCACAAAAGTTTCGAAAAAACAGGAGGGAACGAAGGAATTTTTTTGTAAAACTGCTGTTTTTAATGATTTTTATATAAAATGCTAAAAGGAAAGAGAATGCGTGGGAAGTTTTGTGATATGTAGTGGTACTTTTAATTCATGTTCAAAGGTTGAAAAAAATACTAATATTTGAATGGTAGAATTAACATTTCTGCCATCTAAATCATTCTAGAATTATGTATTTAAAATGTACTCTATTTCAAAAAAAGATTTTAAGTACAGATCTATAAATGAAATTCGTAACACATTCTGAAAAATTCACGGACGCACTTTTGCTGAACATGGACCCACTCTAACTCGCACAGGCCCAGGGGCGGTGCCCCGTCTGCCGCCCCCCCTCTCGTAGGGCCTATGGATAACTGTGCCCAAATTATTGAATACACAGTAAGTTAGCCCCCCCTTTACCCAATCCTAGATCCGCCACTGTGTACATTGTAAGTGCACAATGTTTTTAGTGAGCATTTTCATGCCTTTGAAAACATTTTCGAACTGTGCGCAAATTTTTAAATTATGTAGTAGAAAAGTGTTTTTTTTTTCCTTCTCCCAAGTATTTTACCTTCAAAACAAAACTCAGAATTTAATTTAATAAAATGCATAAGGCATGTTCTTTTTACTTTTTTCTTCCATTTTCCCATATTATTGCAATAAGGGATACTACACTTTCCATTTGAGTTGTCAATGTGAAAGTTAAATTAATTAAAACATCTACTGTTCTTGAAATTAAATTATATAATAACCAAACCATCTGCCATTATCTTCTAAGCTGATATCGGTCACTTGAATTTTAAACCCATCTTATGTAAATCTGGATAAACAAAAAGCTTCAATAATCGATGCTTCCAAATAATATGGACATTTTTGGAATTATTAACTATGTTAAAACTTCTCGTTTGTAGTTTTCCTTGTGTAATATTCCTTTATTTATAAGCAAACAGTGCACATATACAATTAAAATATTTCCATGCAGGACCGGCCTTCTGTTTGAAGTGGCCCGGTTGCAAACATTTTTTGGGGGCCCCAAACATTATAGATGCTAAAAATCCATTTATTAATAGACCCATTTATAAAGCAAGAAGCATTAAGAATGAACTGAAATACCACTTTAATGGTCGTGGTAATTAGGGTTGAAGGCCGGCTCTAAGGTAGCTGGCGCCCTCTGGACAAGCTAATTTTTGGCGCCTTTTTTAAATAAATCGAACTCGTTTATGACGACTCCTTATTTAAGAAGAACCCAGATCGAATGAGAAAATCGAAAATACTTGGCTGGTACAATGTTAAGTTTATGGGAGTATAACTCGCTTTTAACGAGTAAAACCTGGTTATATCGAGGAATAGTTTTGTGATTTATAAAATTTCTACTGACTTCCAGCTCAGTACCAGCCTGATACCAGCTCAGATAATCCTTTCTTAGAAAATATCTTTTAACATTCTAAAGTCATTAAAGACGACGATGATAGCGAAGAATAGGAAAAAACTACAAAGGGAGCTTACCTGACTATGGGCAAGTGGGACAGTCTGACGTTGGATAAACCTTCAAAAGAAAAAAAAAAATCTGTTCTGTCTCCTAAGATTATGTTTTCATGGCGCCCCTAAACATATAGCGCCCCGGGCAGCTGCCCGAGTTGCCGGTACTGGCTGGAGGTCTAAACCGTATTGAATATGTATGCTAAACCTGTGGGGCCGTTTATCACCCATTTCAGTTAACCTGTATTACTAATACTGAAAAATGTGAGGAAATATGGATCTATGCACTCTGGAGATCCACCGACCACCGAGAGTGACATAAATTGTTTCAGAGTAGTTTTGTCAGTAATGAAGACAGTAAAATAAATATTTTGTTGACCAACTACCTATTTAAAATTTGAAAAAGAAGCCCACAATATTAGTGGGGGGGGGGAGGACTTAAAGCTTAGGTCAAATTAAATAAAATTAATAATTTAATACTTAAGTTAAATTAACCAAAATGTATGTTTGAATATTTTTCTTCACATTAAGTCCATTAATTTAATATAAGAGGACATTTCATTAGTCAGTGCTGCCAATTTAAGGGATTTGTCGCTAAGTTTAGCAACTTTTCACTGTATTTAGTGAATAATTTTTTTGGAAAGTGACATTTTTGATGATCTTGCGCTCTAATTTAGAGATTCAGATGAATTTGGAGTATTGTTTCAAACTTTCTAAGATTTTAAAATCTAATCAGTACTACTTTAGAAAAGAAATGATGCGATGAAATGTTTAAGAATGGATCGTGGATGAACAGACATATCAGGGACGTAGCCAGAGACTAGGCGATGGAGGCCTCGGCCCCTTCCGAAATTCACCCTTTTCTTAATTGGATGTCAATAATCAAGCTTTTTTGTAGAAATGCTATCTTAATTAGAAATGCCTCCTTTTGGGCCCGCCCCGATTTATCTTTTTCTTTCTGGTTATGCGCCCGAGACGTACATTTCAATCATCCAATTTTATGTATACTTTTATCCGCTATTATACTGTAAATATTCAAATATAGTATAAGTGCTATTTTAAGTATGAGGGTTCTATTAGAAAATAGAGCAACATCCATTCGAAATATATTATTAATTTCAGTTGGTATTTTTTTGGAATTAACCCTTTATTGGTAGGATATTTTTTCGAAATTATTATTATTATTTTTCACATCTACCAACCCTTACCGAACACATCTAACCGCTTTTTGGAAACAGTAAATTTTTAATATCTTTTCAAAATGTTAACCAACCCACACGTATATTTGGAAACTAAATATAGTATTCAGTTGTCCACGATCTTTATCTATATTCTAACATAAAAATCACTGTACATATAAAGTGGTTAATTATATTCCCTAAATGTTATCAACTGTACGTCGCATGGCACGCGCCGCCGACTGTGCGGGCAAAAAAAACGCCGAAAGTGTGAGATGCGACGTCGAAGAAGAAGGGGTTGAGATCGATTAATGTGTTTGAAATAATAACGACTTACCTTTTTTCAAATGCAGAAACGCGATGATAAAATTGGTAAAGCTTAATCCATAATTTAGGCACGTGAAAGTCATAAAATTCAAGAAAAATCTTTCAAAATATATATAACATATACACAAAAGTTAATAGACTCGTCGTCTAATACAAGCAGACACTTCCAATGGTTCAACTTCGGTTAGTAACTTTGAGAGAAGGAGTAACTGCAAAATAGGATTTAGCCAACACATTTGCACCATTGTAAATGGGGGGGGAAAATGTTCCCATGCTTGCAAAAGTACCCAAATGCAGGTTATTTTTTATTCTTTGTGTACTCTTATCTTCAAATTAATGCCAGACGCGTGAAACGTACTTCGTATCAACAAAGTTAGTTTAGAGGGGGCCCCCTAGGTATTAATCAATCAGTCCTTGGTTTTGACAACAAAAAGGCCTCTTTCGCTGTTCTTTGGGTTTCGGTTCTTTTCAAAGAATTCGCTAATGAGCGGTCGTTATGACCAGGGCCGTAACCAGAGGGGGGAGGGGCTACGGGGGCTAAGCCCTACCTAGCCGTCTTTCAGCCCTCCCTGAGATTTTCAAAATTTTTTGTAAATTTATAGATAAATACGAAATTCTAGAAACGACTGGTTTTTAATAATCGCTAAATTTTACATCATAAAAAATACCCATTGTTTTGGGAGAATTTCTCATCACAATGGCCAAATTTCTATACATACGGTTCATTATTTTGCTGCCCTTGGCTGCATGTAGCATCGTTTTTCGGATTTTTCAGAGTACACGAAACTGCCGGTTTCCTTTTAAGTTCCTTACAATTTTATCCTTACAATTATATATTTAAAAAAAAATGCACTTTTCAGTAAATTTTTATTCTAAAGTTTAATTGTTAACATTTTTTTATTTTACAGAGTTTATTATTATTATTATTGGATAGCATTTAATGGATTGCAATAGGCACAATTAACTAGTAACTATGTCTTGTGAATTATTGTTGTACAAAAAATTACTCTAACCGATATCCAATACTGCATTCTCTCAAAATATCATTTGAATATTTTTAATATTTTAAAAACACGGTGTTTCTTGAAGCAAATACTCTAGGGAAAAAAAAAATGTGCAAATTGAACCCCCCCCCCTTCCGCCTACTAATACTTATATTTGTTCCGCCAAATCCCTACCTAACATTTCATCAGCCCTACATAAAAGCACATGATTCAAAGCCCTACCTAACATTTCATCCTGGTTATGACCAATGGTCCAGATCTGATAATTGTATTTTTCTCTAACTGATGTTTTCGCTCTTTCCACGGTGAAAGGTGCGAAGGTAAGTAACATTTGATCAGAGCTGGGGTGTACTGTCAAAGAATACTGTTCGTAGAAGGACACTTTTATAAATGTAAATGATGTTTAGCTCTGAAAGATGCAGAGTAATCACACACCATCAGTCTACTTTAATTTAAAGAAATCTTTTATATTTTTCACGATAAGAGAGAGAGACATAATAAAAAAATATAGAACGGATTTGGGGGCCCCTCTGAAACCGGGGCCCAGCCCAGGTGCCTTGCATCCGCAGCATCCCCCCTGTGGCCGACCCTGTTTCCATGGTTTTTATTTAGATTTAAGGATTTCTCATTACTTTTGAATCAATGTCCTGGTGTCTCTGTGTAAATCGGAAACGTTATACCAAAGTGAGCTTTCTGCTAGTTGTGAAGCGCTTTCACTCGTTAAACATTATGACAGTGTCCAGTGTTCTAAAATTATTGTTGAAAAAAATGCACTTTATTCTCCCTTCCCCCTTCTTACGGCCTTTTTTTGGGGGGGGGGTGATGTAAAGAACAGGCAACCCTTTGAAGGATACCTCCCAAGTCTGTGCTTGAACTTAATGAATTCCATATCGCTAGAGCTGCAAAAGACTAGTCTAGATGGAAGCAAATCTGATCTCCGCACCCATGGTAAGTGTTAGGCTAGCTAACACAGTGTTTTTGGTTCCACTACTTTAAGAGCACGTATACCGCATGTACTGGGTGAGTTTTTGGCGGTGTCGGATATCCATCGGGCAACCCTACAGTCCAGAGTAATGCCGTATATTCTCTACTGAATACTAATATGGCACTAAAATCATATTTTTGTTTCAAAAACTGAATATTTATAGGGGTGCCACCTCTTGAGACTCTGTTTAATTATAACATTTTCCAACTGAATAAGTACATGGAATAGCAGAATGATACTTCAGTTTCGAAGACTGATTTTTTTTTTTTTTTTTTTTTTTCTGTAAGGGCGTTAAATCGGTGTTTGCACAAAGGCGCCTGACACATCCGCGACGGCCCTGCTTTCAAAACGTCTTATTTCCGCATCATGCTGTCTGTTAGGTTCGCGTTTTAGCGTTAAATACCTCAGACACTACATGAAATGGACATTTTTTAAAATTTTAAAATTACGTCATGCAACCCTTTACAAAAAAGAAAAGAGATAAGACTGCGCTATTTATAAAGGCTTTAAAATTGTTTTTCTAGGTTACGCAGTTTAATTTTTCTTCTCACAAATAAATCCAGTATTGATAAGAGGAAATCAAGCCAAGCAAAGAAATCGTCTGCTTGGACATAAGAATAACTATGTACACAAAAGGAAATCTTTGGAATGAGAAACTTTTTTCACGTTTTCAGAAGAGCGCTCGTTGTAATTGCTTCACAACGGGCTTTGACTTTTAGTTGTACAATAACAGTAGTGTTTGGCGCATTTTGGCTTCAAATACAAGGCAATTAATGTCCGACCGAAACTGGTTTTCCGACTGAAACCGAAACCGAATGTTCGGCCGTGGCTTCAGTTTCGGCCGAAACCGAAACTCACGTGTTCAAGTATAAAATTCTTAAAAATACTGAAATTTGGACCATTTTACCCATTATTCTGCATTAATTAGGACATTAAATGGAAACACATTATATTAAGTTTGTTGTGATCATTTATTTATTTCTTATTATATGAAGGAATATTATTTTAATAATATTATTAATATTTTTATAATATTTATTATAAATAAAAAATATTATTAATATTTTAAATACTAAGCATTTGTTTTGAATTATTCATTAATACTTTAGTTACAAGAATCATCAATCTCTTTTAGGCTTCTTTTAGGTATCTCTTTTATAAAAATAATAATTATTATTACACTCTTAGTTTCAGTCTTAACAAAGATTAACAAATCACACATTTAGAATTAACAAAGATACCTAGATCACAGTTAGTAGGACGTCGTACTTACATTTAAAATTAAGTAACTCACTACTAAACTACAGTAAACATTTAAATTAAAAACAATCATAAATGAAATATAAAAAAAAAAAAAACTTTTGAATGAAAAACCAAAAAAGTAACCCTAAATACAGGGTTACTTTTTTGGTTTTTCATATTATTAATACTCATAATTAAAAAGTCTTATATTGTACGCCAAGAAAAGCAGTTTGTCTACGTTTTCGCCATGTAAATTATTGCGACGATCCGAGTATATTTGGCCAGTAGCACTGAACAGCTGCTCACTCGGGACACTGATAGGTGGAGCTGAAAGGTATTTTAAAACTGCACCTTTCAATATAGAATATGGACTGCTGTTCCAATAACTATATAAGTCAGCATTGCTTTGTAATAATGGCTCCGACAGGTAAGACTGAATCTTTTCTTTCAGACACTGTCTTCAGATTCTGTGGTCTCTGCTTGACTAGGTGTATTATCGTGCACATCCCAAAGACTCTCTTTTTCTTGCTGTATGTGGTGAGCTTGCGAGACGCATATAGTTGAAGCCGAAGGAACATTGAAATTATCGGTGCTGCGGGATGATTGCTTGCTGACTGCAGACTCAGTCAAGAAAGATATTAGTTCTGTAATAGCAATGTCCACTTCATTGGAATTGGGGTATTTAGACTTGAACCTAGGGTCCAATATTGTAGCTAACATCAACGAAGGGAGTTTTTTCAATGACGAAAATCTGATGTTCATGGACTCGTATAGTGAATTTTTCATGTTGGTCATCATTTCGTTATCACTTTCACAGCGAACTTGTAATTTTCGGTTTAATAACGATATCAAAGGTATGACAATCGAAATGCATGCATTATCGAATGATAACTCAAGGGTGGCTTCATAAAAAAATGTCAATACGGATGTGAGATTCTTCACAGTGACCCATTCATCAGATTGAAGAGAATCAACCTTACCATGTTCAACATTAGTATAAGTTTACTGCACTTTTTTGTTCCAAAAGTCTCTGCAGCATCAAATACGTGCTGTTCCATCTCACATCAATGTCTTGCACTAAGGCATGTTCTGGCAATCCGCATTGTTTTTGACATTCCGTTAATTTCCTGGTTGCTGGCTCACTGTGATGGAAATGGCCGACGATTTTTCTGCATTTCTTTAAGAGGTCCTTTATTTCGTATTCTGAAAATAGCGCTTGCTTTATGACAAGCTGGAGCGTATGTGCGACACATCCTATAGATTCATATTGATCACGCATCGCGCGAACCATATTAGCGGCATTGTCACGTAGGACAAGAAAAATCCTCCCTTGTAAACCCCATTCGTTTACCATATCTGTAAATTTTTGTTCGATATATTGACTGGTATGGTCTTGCTCTAACACACATGCATCTAAAATCACTTTAAGACGTTTATCATTTATGATGAAATGAGCTGTGAAACTGAGAAGTGAACATGTTTTACATGCGTTAGTCCAAATGTCGGTAGTAGCACTAACCCACTTACTCTGTGCCATTAAATTCTGTACTTTTGATCTAACTTTTTCATATGTTTTGGGCATAAGTGACGTTCTAAAATATTTTTCAGATTTCAACCGATATTTGCGAACTCCTTTAGGATCAGTTAAATTGAGTCGGCGGAATGCTTCACCTTCCACCAAAGTATAAGGCAACATGTCCACGATTATGAGATCCATTATAGTTTTGTCAATCCTTTTTGTAATTTCATGATCATCAGGCCACAGTACAACTTTAGGTTTTGAGGTCAAACTTGGAATGATTGTTTGAACAAGAGTCGACTGATCTGAGCTCGATTGTTGCAAAGATACGCTTAAGTCGGTTTGCTTCACTTTTTAAATCGTTTAATACTGATAAACGTTTTAGTACTTGCCTGTATTCCTCGTCATGAAATTTTGAATGAAGGAAATCACGAAATGAAGCTTCAATCCGTGTACTGTTTGTTTTTTTTTTTTTTTTTTGGTTCGTGGCTTCCTAACGAATAGGACTTGCTACATATCTAACAAACAGCTTTTGATGTATCACTGATACTTTTGTCGAAGTACTGCCAAATCGGATTTTTTTCTCGTTGTAACATTTTACTCTGAAACAATTAAAAATAAAACTGTAATAATAACCCTTTTACAACAAAACTACATCAATAGATCATCGGAATGAAAAACAAAACTTGAAACAAGTTTACTTAAGCAACGTAATTTATCAAATTAAACACTTCATATTTTTCATTTACAATCTCTTTTTTACATGTGACTTGATTTGTTAATAACAACAAAACAAAGTTACTGATACAATATTTAATTAGCTATACAAATCATTTAAGTATAGAAACGAAATAAAAACTTACATGTAATCAGTTCCATCAAAACAAAACATAACCTCTGTTTGCGTCGGACGATAACGCACTGTCTAAGTTTTGTTGCTGCGGAGATATCCGAACGGCGCACGACAATTCCCGAACAGGGCTGACCGCGTTGCCGTGCGAAACGAAGTTAAGCGAGCGTGCACGATAACTTCCGAAACGAGTTTCGGTTTCGGCCGAAACCGAAACTGCTGCCGAAACTTGATTTTTGGCCGAAACCGAAATTTCGGTCGGACATTAAAGGCAATAAATAACAGATGTTTTAATTCGAATTTCGCAAAAAACCGCTTCGAGATATGGCGGTACCCGTCCTGGCAAATTGCCATACAAAATTTGGTAGGCCTACGATTTGGCGGAATTTCCCCCCCCCCCCCAACTTAAATCAATTAACTTAATTTAGTGAAAATTCAGAATATAGATCGTTTAAAATTGCCTTAATAACTACATTATTTCTGCACGGAAAATTAAATTCAACGCCGTATTTCAATAAAGACTACGCTTGTTTATAATAGTACGCTCTCATTAAATTGCACCAAGCGCTAAAATCATCTTTTCAAAATCGCATATCAACCATTTTATTTTTCGCCAGATTAAAAAGTTACACATTTCATTCCTGCTCTGATTTCACATGCACACGATGTTTTAATTAAAAAATAACCTTACAAAGAATGTAAAAAAAAAAAAAATCGTTATTCTTTTATTTTTACTTCAAGAGTCTGATAATTTAATAAACTTGCCGAACATGGCAACCTAGAAAGCTCAAACCTCGCTCTTTCCACTGCGAGGTTACAATTGCGAAATGGCGAGAACAAAAATGATCATTTTGCGACACGTTTTTTATCGATATCTCCTAAAATAATTCGAATTTCGAAAATATCGCTTGGAGGTGTGTCGAGCAGTGGCGGCTCGTGGGATACAGCAAGTACAGCCGGGCTGCACTTGAAATTATCAGCACATACTTTAAAATAATTTATTCTACTAATTTTCCTAAATTCAGATTAGAATTATGGAATCCCTATGGTAAATTAAAAAAATCTCCCCAAAAAAATCCAAACCAAAAAACCGTATTGTGGCCAGATCGCTCATTCAGAAAAAAAGCACTTTAATCTTCCCGCAATTCAATTGGGAAAATCTTTGGTTCAGCCCAGAGCGCTGATAAGAAAATTGGCAGCACCGTTGCCATGACAACAGTTACGTAAGCATTTCCTCCGGCATAGGCTATAATGTGGGTACGCAGCTAAGACTCAGCTCATTCAAGATTTTGAAAGGTCGGCAGTACTTGTGAATTCGACTCACTGATTGGCTCGAGAAGTGAGGGGGTAAGGAGAATATATGTTCGGCAAACTCTGGACTTCATATTGCTGAATTTATCAAGAAGGTAAGCCTGAATAGACGCTTATGAATGGACAATTACCCATCAAAGCAGTATTGTTTTTAAGTAAGCAAGAACTGGCATTTAGAGGAATGGCGATCGAAAAAATTCTTTAAACATAGGAAATTTTAAAGAGCTTTTAAAATTATTGATATCTGAATTAAAACTTGCCTTTTTATGAGGGCATCACTGACCGATTCGCAAGTTTAAAAGAAAGGAGGATTGATTTGACTTATAAAAATAAGTACGTTTTCTTTTCTTCTCAAGTTATCGTTACAAAAGAAAATTCTAAGGAAACTTCGAATCAGACACGGATTAATGCAATTTTGAGGATAAGAGCGGCTGGTTGAAATTTATGTCCATTTTATGGAAAAGTTAAATAGGATCTCTTACTTTTTTTTGTAATTTCTTTTTTTTTTTTCCTCGGTGAGGGCTTAATCCGCCAGCTTTCGAATTCAATAACAAAGATTTTCCATTCCTGTCCGGAGGAGGGGGGGAGGGCTCATATGCTTCCGGCTGCACTAACAGTTTTTACCACGGGCCGCCACTGGTGTCGAGACCCGTCTTGGAGAATTTCCGTACAAAATTTGGTAGGTCTACGATCACCCGTTTCGGAGCTACGCGAGACACAGACAGACAGACAAACTAACTAACGGACAGTTTAAACATTGCTTTATATAGATATATATACAGATTTTCTTGGTAGCACTCATCTTTTAAGAAACTTAAGAAACTCATCCATGAAGGGATGAGGACATAATGAGCGCACATTTAAGTAAAATAAGTTCTCAATAGTGTAATATGGAACTAATGAAGGAACCCTTTATTAGTTTTATGAAACTAATGAAGTGCCTAGGACATAATGGACACACTTGAAATGTGCATACATTTAAGTAAAATAAATTCGCAGTATTGTAATAGCCAAACTGTTGAAAGTGTAAAAGTGGTTGCCAAAATTTTCAGCAATTTTGATATTTCTTATAATAATTTTATGACATTTTCATCTTAACATAATTTTTGTCTAATCACCATAAAATCAAAGTGTCAGTCAAATCTAACCCTCTCGTCACCCTGAACCTCATATGAGGCTCCTACTTCAAATAGCAATATTTAGAGAAAAAACAATTGAATTTAGTATTTTTTTTCTTTCAGTGATATCAATATCATTAATTCATGTAGAAAGTATATGGGGCTCTTAACTAGATGCATAAATCGTGCCTAGATTACAGTACTAGTCAATTTAGATTTTTTTTTTCAGTTTTCGCTTCATTGTTTCAGGACAAAAATTAAGAAAATATTTACGCTGCTTTTTTACCGTTTATTTTTTCTTTTTAAGGTAAGTATAGTTTTTTTTCTTATTCCTCAACCTTTACCTAATATGTGCATCCTTTTAAATTAATTTTAGCAAATTAAAATGCTTCGAAAATGCAGAAATTAATATTAGAAAAATCTAATATTAATCGACATTAGAAAAAAATGTTTTTTGCATGATTTATAATAGTATTCCAGATGCATTAAATGCTAGACAGATTTTTTTCTCTGATTTTTCATAATTCGGTGACGAGAGAGTTAAGGAATACACGGTCTACCAATAAGCATTTGGACGCCTGTGATAGAAAAGAAAAACTAACTTTATACAAAATCAATAGTTGGTAGAGCCTCCACGAGATGCAATTACAGTGTGAACCCTCCGGGGCATACTTTCCACAAGTCTTTGTGTTACAGCTACAGGTATTGTCTTCCACTCGGTTGTTACAGGTATTGTCTTCCACTCGGCTTGGAGTAGACATAGAAGTCCCTTCACCGATTTTGGACGGGTAGTGCACCCCTTGATTCGGCGATCCAACTCGTCCCAGAGGTTCTCGATAGCGTTCAGGTCCGGGCTCTGGGCAGGCCAGTCCATTCGATGAACTCCATTGGCACCATACCAAGCCTTGGTTAACCTCGAAATATGACAACCGGCATTGTCGTCCTGAAAGTAACGGGTCCAACCCGTAAAACTGCCACAACGTTGGAAGCACATTGTCATCCAAAATAGTGCAGTAGGCATCGGCGTTGAGCTTACCATGAATGGGGACCAAGGACAGGCCCGTCGCTAGTGGGTGTGCAGGTTGTGCACCGCACAAAAGCGCCAAGGTAAAGGGAGCGTCAAGACAACTGAAGAAGAGTTTAGCGAAAAATTAACATTTTTCGAAAAGAAAAAATGAATATTTTTTGTTTATCTTTTTTTTTATAGAAGTTTATATTGCAGACACCTAGGAAAGGGCATTCCCAACCACAATGTTTTGGCATCCTCCCTCCATCCCTTAGGCAAAAACCTTCTCCGGGTTTTTCCAAACTTGTATTTCAGAGCTATCCACAAGGTGAAATTGACTGATATGTGCTACCATACTATGGTGATGATATGGATGACCGTTTTTCATTTTCAGTTTCCTTCCCTTTCATGCGCGTCTGCCCGAGTTCCTGAGATGTTGCAGAGAGGAGTACTGTTGCATTTGTTGGTGGGAGGGGAAGGGGCTCATCTTGGGCTTTCCCGCACTTTAGTATTAAAATAATACAAAAAATTTCATTACACTATTCACTATACCGACAGCCTGAGGGGGGGGGCGATCCGGAAGCATGGGCGCCGGGAGGGGGGTGCACTTGCACCCCCCTGGAGTTTGGAAAAAGTATAATTAACCTGAAAATATAAGTAATTTGTTTTACACTTAGGACAGTAAAAAAAAAAAAAAAAAAAAAAAAAGAGCCTGAATGTGCGTGTGATATTTTGAATTCTACGTTTAACTGTCGCATTAAATTAGCTGTTTAGACCTGTGTTTATGGCTTAACATTTTCTACCATTGTACATAAATTTTAAACTTTTGAGAAGTCATCCACATTTTCAATTTGGGACAATGTTGGCGCACACACATGAGCCCTCATAATATATTGACCAACGCTGAGGGTCGTAGTAGTGTTGAATAGTGGTGGGTAAAGTCGGTCCTTTTGAGGATCCGGTCCGTACGGATCCGCTCCAAGGAAAAGGAACGGGTCCGGACCCGTTCCTTTCGGTCCGAAATCGGAACCGGTCCGGCACGAGAGGAACGACTTCGGATCCATTTGGCAGATAGAAGTGGATCCGGACAGAGATGACCGGGAGGAACGACTCCGGATCCATTTGGCAGAAAGAAGTGGATCCGGACAGAGAGGACCGAAAGGAAAGATTCCAGGAATAAGGCGGAAAAAAGCGAGCGGTAAAAACGCCCATATGATTAACTTTTACTAAATACTGGAAATAAACATTCTTTGTTTTGTAATGTACACGAGAAAAGTAATTGGATCTTATGTCCAAATTTCTTTAGTTTTGGAGTAAAGGGGTAAATATTCAGTTCAGCAAGTCTGGGAGTGGTAAACCTCTGAGAAAGCTATTGTTATTAGGTTTTCCTAAGCATATAACATATGAGCCATAGGAAAAGCGTCGGAAGGGAGGGCACAAGGGGTCACGTGCCCCCCCCCCCCCAACTTCGTATCAAAAAATTTGTTAAATAAACATTTGTTTGAAAATTAAAAAAAAAAAAACTTTTATTTTATAGATTAGTAGATATTGTTATAAGCGTATAATACACTGCTGGCCATCGTAAATGCAACACCCTGAAGGAAGCATGCAAATAATATGAAATTTACAACATGCATTAGCTGAGGTGAGATATGCAAATGATTAGAATTTCAGCGCAGACGCACATCAAGCGCGCCTGTGGCGCCACCTCAAAGCGCTATTTAAGGCTTGGAGATTTCGACGGTTTCAAGTACAGCAATTGTGTTTTTCTTGCTTTTTTTTCAAAAAAACGATAAATTATGCCTCGTAGGAAACAACGATCATCTTTTGATCAAGTATCCGAGTTTGACAGAGGAAGGATAGTGGCATACCGAGATTGTGGGTTATCTTTCAGGGAAATCGGTCGTCGTATTGGACGAAACCAAACAACTGTGATGCGGATATGTGATCGTTGGGTGCAGGAGGGTACGACGGACAGACGTGATCGACCTCAGTGCACCACGTCACGTGATGACAGGCAGATTGTACGCATGGCAGTGACGGACCGTTCAGTCACATCACGAACCATATCACAGCAGATTCAGTCTGTAACGCATCATCCAGTGTCTGCGCGTACCATTCGACGTCGTTTACAGCAGAATGGTCTGTCCGCAAGACGTCCGTTGCTTTGTCTACCTCTGACGCGGAACCACAGACGTCTCCGCCGCCAATGGTGCGATGAAAGAAGGATGTGGACGACAGAATGGAATGAAATTCTCTTTACTGACGAGTCACGCTTCTGTATGCAACACCACGACGGTCGGATTCGAGTCTGGAGACACCGTGGAGAGAGGATGCTGAACAGCTGCATTATGCACCGTCACACTGGTCCTGCACCGGGTATTATGGTATGGGGCGGTATCGGATATCTCTCTCGCACTCCTCTAGTACGCATTGCCGGTACTTTAACCAGCCAGCGCTACATCTCCGAGGTGTTGGAGCCAGTTGTCCTTTCTTACCTTCAGGGCTTGCCAACAGCCATATTTCAGCAGGATAATGCACGGCCACACGTGGCACGCATTGTCCAAGGGTTCTTCGTCAATCACCAGATTGAATTGCTTCCCTGGCCGGCGCGCTCTCCGGATCTTTCGCCGATAGAAAACATGTGGTCCATGGTTGCTCAACGACTGACCCAGAGTTCATCCCCAGCTGTCACACCAGATCAACTTTGGCAACGTGTGGAAGCTGCTTGGTCTGCTGTACCCCAAGAACACATTCAAAGTCTCTTTGAATCAATGCCGAGGCGTGTGGCAGCTGTGATCTCCAACAACGGCGGCTACTCTGGGTACTGATTTTGGCAGGAACCACGCTTCATAGAATGCTGTAAATTTAATCATTTGTTACTTGGTCAACATGTTATCTACACAATAAATTTTGTTGTGATATCTCTTGTTTTTCTTGGTGTTGCAATTTGGGTGGCCAGCAGTGTACATATGAGCCATAGCTCTATAGTAAGGGGGGCACAAGGGGGCAAGTGTCCCCCCCAAGTTCCTTTCAAAATCTCTTAAACATTTGTTTCAAAATTTAAAACTCCCTATTCTGCTCTTAAATTAAATATGTGCCCCCCCTCATCAAATCTTTCATGTGTTCCTGCAAAATTTCAGTAAGTCTGGGAGCAGTGATAAGCCCTCCGCCTTCCTTAAAAGGCTCTTGTTATTAGGTTTTCCTAAGAAAGTAATACATTTGAACCATAGGCGTATATCGGGGGGGGGGGGTACGTGTCCCCCCCCCCCCCACCAACTTCGTCTCAAAATCTTTTCATTTTAAAATTTTGTTTGACGGGTCCTTTAACCGTTCCACTTAAAAATGCAAAAAGAAACTTCTGTCTGTGTCTTTACAAAATATTTAAATAAAATTGTCCACTGTCAATGTTGTTTAATTTAAACGTTACTTTTTTAAGCACTTGGTAAACAACATTTCTCATTTCCAATCTGTTGTACTGGTTTTAAGTACTTCTTGGATAATAGGGTTTCTTTAAAACTTTTATTTATGTATTTATTTTAATTTTTTGATGAAATACAAAATATTTTATGCAAAAAGGGTTTTATTTGGTGAATAAAAGTGAATAATGTTTTCCCTTTTCATAATTAAGTAAGTCTCACATGTTTGCATTAAGTTATATTAATTGTTATAATAGATTTATTGCTATCCTTTTTTTCTTATTGTCTTTTAATCATATATGAAGTTCAATATTTGATAATTTACCTTTATAATTTGTATATCGCTATTCTCGCTTATTTCAGCATGTTTTTTAAAAGCTTGCTATTAAAAAAATTTATTGGTTTTATAATAAGGAGAAAGGTTTTTTATGTAAGTTTAAAGCATTTTTCGATTGAAGCATTTCTTTAATTGAATACCGTTTAGGTCATAGTATAATTACTTTTTATACTGATTTCATGACAATTTGGTAAACGGTTGAAGTGTGTAAGCCCAGGGTTCTGGCTACCGCGCGGCTGTTTTCTCCGTGTGTAACGTGAATACGCGTTAAAACCCCTCAAAAAGTCCTCCATCCAAGGCATCCCTTAATAAGATCTGCCTTAACTACAAAATCAAAATAACTTTCATGATAATTGACACTTTTAGTAAAGAGTTTAATATTTTTAGTATTAAATAAAAATTATTATTATTTCCAATCCTATTATTGGTTGTGTGTGATTATGGCAACGCTACACTAGGGCGATCTGCCAAGGGGGGGTGCCTTGGTAGGAGGACTTTCTGAGGGTTTCTAACGCGTATTCACGTTACATTTGGAGAAAGCCTACCAAAACTCCAGACCGGGGCCGTGGTAGCCCAGTGGTTAAGGCGTTGGACTCGTAACCGGAAGGTTGCGGGTTCGATACCGGCGTACCACTAAAGACCACCGTGTACATGCGGTGTGCGTGCACGTTAAATCCGTGGTTCCGAAAGTACTCTCGGCGGTCGCTAGCAGTTTCCGAGGGTAGCCAATATTCAGAAGTCCCCCACCTTCTGATGAGGTTCCAAATTGTGGCGGGAAATTCCGGGAAGGACGTATATGTAGCTCTAAGCGACACATTCAGTGACGCAAGCTGTCTTCTCCTGGTAAATAAATAAATAAAACTCCAGACCGTTAGATCGACAGCTGCGCGATGGGACCCGAACCCGGGACCTTCACACTTCGGCCATCTACCATTTTCAGTGGCATAACCACTGTGCCATGGTGAGTCTCCAATCCTATTATAGAGGTTTTCCTATAAACACTGACCTAGGGATTTCTTCTTTAAGTATTGATCACAGACAGAATAAATAACAAAGTTACTTTATGGTATCGAATAAAATTTTCAGAACTTAAATGTAAATACATACCAAATTTTTACTTTTTATACAGCCCTCTTACAAAAATCCCCAATAAGCAAAATGCGCCCCACGCATTAATGAGGCGATGTACAAAATTTCAGCCTTTCTCATAAAAAGGTTTAGAGGTATGTTTCATCAAATTTGATGAGGGGCAATACACTATGCAATGTCAATAATAGTAAAAGTATTATTATTAAAATTATTCGATCAAAACTGTTCATTTTAATCACAGTTATTTATAACCAATATTTGACATGTTAAGAAATAAGTTTTAAATAATTTTAGACCAATTTCCTTTAAAAAGGTTCCCTTAAAACCAGCTTCCTTTTTATAGCATTTAGAAATGAAAATTTTTTAAAAACATTACATATTACACTAACATTTGATTTAAAGAGTTTTTTTAAGAAGTTATTTCTGATTGACTAATTTAATTCTTGAAAATTCCGGCGCGGGGGGGGGGAGGAGTAATACGAAAACATATAAAAGTATGATGATACATCCGGTATCATTTAAAATGAAGTCAAATAAATTAAATAAAATGCAGATGTTTAAAACGCATTTAAAAGGATACACATCACTAAAAACAATTTTCGGATTTAATTTTATAGCTAAGCCGAAGTACTTATTAGGAAAATTAAAAATATATTCAAAAAGTATGTGAAAAGTTTATCAACTTTTTTCAACTTATCGTGTTACTGAGAAAGTGAATAAAACATGAATGTGATACTATTTATGTAAGGTAATTTAAGTAATTAAAAACTGTCCAGGGATAAAACTAAACTGAAAAAAATTATCTCTATTTATTTTTAAGTTTATAAATACTTTAAAATCTAAACTAGTTAAAATCCAGTAGTATTATTTTATTATAAAATAAAATTTAATTCACTTGTGATTGATCTGCGTAACTAAAGATTTTTTTTTACGGAAAAAGGAGTGCTCACAGTGCGAAAGGGGGGGAGGGAGGGGTGTAGACGCACGAAATATAAACTTGCGCTTTCATCAGTGGCGTAGCCAGGATTTTATTTCGGGGCGGGCTGGATATCAAATTTAAAGCTAAAGTTTCAATCGTAAGCTAAGTAAAGGGTCCCATTTTGGGGGGAGGGGCAGCAGCCCCTCGGCCCCCCTCTGGCTACGCCCCTGGCTTTCATATTCATGAAAAACTATGAAATTAAGGGTGGGGGGGTGAATATTTTGAGGGGGGATGCATTCGACGTGATTTTATCTTTCAGTTTTTTTTTTTTTTTTCTGATATTAACATTTTTTTTATTTGATATCCATTGTTACCAAAAGTAAATTTGATGGAGTACTCTATCTTAAACAACTATTTTAACAACTGCCCCCTAAAGTTTTGGGGGCCCTAGACCATGGCCAATTTTTCCAAGTGGCGTTTTTTCAGCTCACCTTATAGATATAATCTTTATGTAAAAAATGAAAAATATATGGACTGTATGCTAAAATTTTTTCGGCAAAGGGGGGTGGTAGTAAAAACGTATTAACACCCCCCCCCCCCAGAACAATATTTTTTATAGCATTTAGACCAGTGCATTCTTTGATTACGCCTCACGTAACCCAAACTTGCGTGTATCTCCAACTAACCGCCCCCCCCCTCCCTCACAAAATTGTATTCGTCCTAATCTCAAAGATCCCATCAACGACTAAAACTTTTCCCCCGTTTTTCTATCTCTAAGGAATGTGCCTTCCGAGAAGCTCTTCTCATTTCTGGAGAAAGAAATAGCCGCAGGGTTTTGCGGTAGTTCTGGGTACGAGACGCTGGGCAGGCCGGATTAAAATGCTCTCTGGCGATTTGGCGTGCAGTCAGACTCCTTTGGCAAGAGTCGTTTCTCCCGCTGTTACACACTGCACGCTAGGGGTTGCCGCCCGCATGAAATTTTTATCTCGCAGCTATTTACAGTTTTCTTGTTATCTTTTTATTTTTTCTTAATGTTTTACTTCTTTCCCTTGTCTTGCCTTTAACACTGGAAAAAAAAAAAAAAAAAAAGAGAAAATGTCATTGACAATACAAGAAATTTCCAGATTTCACCGTTCAATTTTTTTTTTTTTTTTTTTCCTGTTTTTATACATAGACAATGTTTTGACTGGTGTTGATAAGTGATTTTTAAGAGATATTAAACTTTAAAATTGGAACACATTTTAAGAAAGGCTGATCTATGCAAACGAAATAGTTTTTCTGCTCTTTGCGATTTATAAATAGAGCGCTCAACGTTGCCTTACGCGAATCACGGAAAAAAGCGCACCCGGAAAAAAGCGCACCGGAAAAAAGCGCACAATATTGAATGGGTTTGTATTTTGTGAAGAGAAGAGGGGGGGGGGGCATGAATTTAAAAAAATGTGAGGAAAAAGTGGG
The DNA here is from genome assembly GCA_038373885.1 of Cheiracanthium punctorium. Lineage (NCBI taxonomy): Eukaryota > Metazoa > Arthropoda > Arachnida > Araneae > Cheiracanthiidae > Cheiracanthium > Cheiracanthium punctorium. The sequence continues at coordinate 36,207 of JAWZYV010013834.1, read as the reverse complement.
CGTCCAATAGGGCGTAAACAGAGGTACATTAGTGTATTTTGTATTTATCTCTATTGAAAATTGTCATTCAGACAACATTTCCAAGAACAGTGGCCTGATTTGTAAGTATATAGTATGACTCTCCTACACGCTACAGAAGACCCTACAGATTCTACAGACATGGACGCCGGCAGCATAGGGCAAGTGGGGGGGGCAATGCCCCCCCTGGATTTTTGTATGCAGTGTTTTCCCTTGCTTTTTTGCTCTTTCCAACATGGTAACCCAACATGGAAGTAGTCTTTGCCCCCCCTTGAGTAGTCTTTGCCCCCTCTGGAGTAGTCTTTGCCCTCCCCTGGGAAATATTCTGCCGGCGCCCATGTCTACAGAAACTCCTTGTTCCAGATTAAAGAATAAATAGAAAATAAACAAAGGAGTAATAATAACATTAATACTAATTTCAGCGTCTTTTCAATAAACTGATTGTTCAATTTGTTTGTATTCTTAATACAAAGTCCAGAACTAGTGATTCAGTAAAAAATTACAGGTTTCGAAAAATGTAAATACCATCTCTCACCCAACAGGCAACCCTAAAAATAGAATCTAAAACTCTCACAGATTTAACATGCACGTTCTCTGTAATATGTTATCACATTCAGTCTGATTTGTAATCAGCTATGGCTTATTATTACTGGTTTTCTTTTTATAAATGCAAGAGTTTATTCTGATTCATGCTAAATTTATCTTGTTAACTCTTTGGTTTTAAATAATAATTCTTAGAATGAATGATTTATATGTATATAAATATTTTTATTTTGAAAGTATTTAATTTAAATATTACTACTTTTTTTTAGACATGCTTTTTTATTCAGAATTAAATTATGGTATTAGTAAATTAATTTTAAAAAAACTTCCTTAAAAAACACTTTTTAAATCAAATGTTATTATAAGTGCAATGTTTTTAAACAAATTTTCATTTCTAAATTCTAAAAGAAAAACCCTTTTTAAAGGAATCTGGCTAAAAATGATTTAAAACTCATTTCTTAAAATGTAAAATATCGGCTATATATAACTGTAATTAAAATTACTTTTTAATTAGTTTTGTTGGAATAGTTTTAATAATTATATTTTTACCATTATTAGTATTGCAAAGCTTATTCCCCCTCACCAACTTTGTTTAAATAAATATGCAAGCCTTTTTATGAGAAAAACTGAAACTTTCTACATCACCTCATTAATGTACAGAGGCATATTTTAGTTGGAAATTTTTGTAAGAGGGCTTTATAAAAACTAAAAGTTTGTATTTGTTTACATTTAATCTCCTGAAAGTTTTAATTCACCACAATAAAATAACTTTATAATTAATTCTATATGTATAAGGTCAATATCTAAAGAAGTATATCCTAGGTCAGTGTTTTTTAGGGACCCTCTATAATAGGGATTGAAAGTGATTATGATTTTTATTTAATATTAAAAATATTAAAACTTTTACTTGCTGTGTAAATTATCAAGAAAGTTATTTTTGTTTTGTGGTTAAGGCAGATTTACACGAAGCATGTCTGCTTAATTAGGGTATGCCTTGGGCGGAGGACTTTTTGAGGGGTTCTGACGCGTCTGGAGAAACAGCCGTGCGGTAGGCAGGAACTCAAGAGCTATACACTTCAGCCGTTTACCAAATTGTTATGAAATTAGTAAAAAAAATATTTATACTATAATGCAAAAGATCAAAATATATTTTTTTAAAGCTTTATAAGTTAAATTTATATCTTCTAAACTTTCTGTACTTTACAAAACTCAGTAAACTTTAAAACTTTAAAAAGAAATTGCTGAAAGAAGCAAGAATGACGATATAGAGAAAGCTAAATGGATAAGTTATCGAATATTGAACTTCATATATGAAAAAAATACAGCAAGAAGGAAAAAATATCTGTTAAAACAGTTATTATAACTTCATGTAAAACTATGAGAACAACTCAATTAAGAAAGGGGAAAATGTCATTAACTTTTGTTCACCAAATAAAACTTTTTTTTTTTTTTCATAAAATATCTTGTATTGCATTGAAAAATAAAACATGCAAAAAAAAAATATTTTAAAGAAACCCTAATATTTAGAAATAATTTAAAACCAGTACAGCAGATTGGAAATGAGAAAAATTGTTTAAACCAAGCGCTTAAAAAGTAACCCTGTTTAAATTAAGCAACCTTGACAGTGAACTTTTAAAAAAATATTTTTTTTATTATTATATAAAGACACAGACTGGAGTTCCTGCTCGCATTTTAAATGGATCAGTTAAAATGACCCGTTAAACAAATGTTAAAAAAAAAAAAAAAAAAAAAAAAAAAGATTTTGAAACGAAGTTTAGAGGTGGGACACATGCCTCCTCTTCCCCCCCCCACACACAGAGATTGCCATGCTGTGCTTTAGATTTTTAAACAAATTATTGTTTAACTGATTTTGGTACGAAATTGGGGGGTGGGCATAGGGAGATACGTACCCCCCCCCAATCATTTCAGCACTACCATAGATTTCCCCCTATTTGTTTTGATAAAAATGATTTCATCCATTCTGTAGATGTATTCGGATATTTCCTTCGGAAGAAGGACCCCTTCACCCATCGCAACCCCCGTTTTAAACCCCGAGTTTTAGTGACCGGATGTGTTATCCGTCATTCATCAACCCGCGACGAAGAAAGAGAGTATATTCCTTCACACTGCCTACCCTCTTCTCCCGGGGGCTATTTCTGATAACACACAGTTCTATCTTTGTGCTTCTTGGAAAAACGTGAATGTGACCTTGACAAACACCTTGACAACTCAGTACTTACAGAGGCGGATTATTGGAAGTTTGTCGGGGGGGGCGGTTAGCTTGTCGGTGGGGGCGGTTAGTTAGAAGATTGACATGTACGTCCATTTTATGGAAGTAAAATAGGATCTTTTACATTAATTTCTTTTTTCTCGGGGGGGCACTCGCCCCCTCCGCCCCCCCCTTTAATCCGCCCTTGGTACTCAATTGTGAATGCCCTCACCTCCCTCCTCCCTCTTCCTCCAGTATTTAACTGAAGGCTAAGTGAAAATACAAGTGTTTCTATTGGGGGGGGGCATTCAGAGTATGAAGCATGTTAGTGTAAAAATGATACAAAAAAAAAAAAAAAAAAAAAAAAAAAAATTCAAATACTTAAAAAAAATTCACTTCACCAAAAGGCGCTTTTTCGGATGCCCACTCCTTCCTTACACCCCCCCCCCCTACACACACACACACACACATACTCATCCAAAAAAATAAAACCCTTCAAAATTGTGCGCTTTTTTCCGGGTGCGCTTTTTTCCGCCCACCGCCTTACGCTGAGGCCTGTGGGGTGATTATGGATTGATGCAATTTATGGGATCTGCATCAGTTATGTTTCATCAATTTTTCATTTCAAATAATTGCATTGCTTCCGCACTTTAGCATTGAAAGACTAAAGTTAGGAAGCAACGCTGGACGCATAAGGGGACTAGTCAATTTAAACATCCTAACTATCCTAATTTAAACATTGTAAAGTGGAGAGCCTGCAGGTCATGTCTTGTAAAGTTCATTTGCATGTAAACTACATCTATTTTCATTTGTGTATTACATGAAGTGTGCTTTTAAAAAAATTACAAGCAAAAAATATTCATTAGAAAAGTGTGTTTAAAATATCGGTTCTCCATCCTCTAAACCTAGCTGTGGGAATTTTCGATTAGAATAGAACGACCTCAGAATTGCTAACATTAAGATACTGTATAGGATAATTTAGGATTTTGTTCGTTTAAAAAGAAACATACAAAATATAGCAATTTTAAAAGCCAAAGTAAAGGGGAAATAAGAACGAATGAATTTTAAAAGAACAGATAATTAAGACAAAAAAATTAAAGAAATTATAATGCAATATATGGGATCTGCATCAATTATATTTCATCAATTCATTTCAAATGATTGAGTTTCTCATTTTTCCGATTATTTAAAAACAGTCAAAAGCTCAGGTGATGCCCCCTCCATCACAGATCTACAGGGAGGGCACAAGGGTACGTGAATTGAACGGTGAAATCTGGAAATTTCTTGTATTGTCAATGACATTTTCTCTTTTTTTTTTCCAATGTTAAAGGCAAGACAAGGGAAAGAAGTAAAACATTAAGAAAAAATAAAAAGATAACAAGAAAACTGTAAATAGCTGCGAGATAAAATTTCATGCGGGCGGCAACCCCTAGCGTGCAGTGTGTAACAGCGGGGTCGCCGCGACTGGAGTGGAGAAAGAGAGAGGAAAGAAAGAGGCTTGTAATCGACACTCTCCCCCTCCCCTCCCTTCCCGGGGGCTCCGGTAACAGCGGGAGAAACGACTCTTGCCAAAGGAGTCTGACTGCACGCCAAATCGCCAGAGAGCACTTTAATCCGGCCTGCCCAGTGTCTCGTGTTCTACGAGGGCAAGAGGGGGTCTGTTGTTCCCACTCCCACTTTAATCAGTTGAAAATCGCAATTCCTGTACTTGTAGCAGATCAGCTGTTTCAAAATACTGTATAATTTAAGAATTATATACATATTTATATATAGGAAAGCATATGCAAAAATTTTAATGCACACAAAATTCCTTCATGTAAATATATTTTTTAAAATATTATAAATTACATAAATTTGTTAATGTAGCAATTATTCTATTTATAAAAGATGCATCCTAGTATTAATATTTTTGCAATAAATGTACCAATTAATCTTTGTTTATATGGACAGAACATTCAAATAACGAAACGCGTACATCATAAATGTTCCATTAAAAAAAATTCTATTTCATATTATTTTATTTCCTCCTCCTATTTAATCATCCTTTTTCCCCCTCCTAAACAATGATAAATTATTCAAATATATCATATTGAACTTTTTTTTCAAGTTTGAAACTTTTATTTAAATTTACAGTCAGTTAGTTCTATACAAGGAAAACAATATTAGAACAGTTTCGATTCAATCATCTCTTTAATTTATAAAAATATGTATAATAAAACATTAATTTTTCTTCTGAATCAGCAGAACTTCAGCTCACTTTATAAATTCTAACTGACTCCCCGTCATCGCCGATTAATGAGACACTGAACTAGGTAGATGGCTAAGTTTGAAGATCCAGGGTTGGCCTGTCGATCTAACGATTGGAGTTTTGGGCGATTTTCTCCAGATTTAATGTGAATACACATTACAAAGAGGTTTTTAGCAAGTCTTCCAAAGAAGTCACTACCTCCCGAAGGATATAAATACTAACTCATTGCTTTTGACTGTCTCTATGAATATGCCTATTAGCCTATTAACACGCACATTTTAACTAACAGGCTAATAAAGTAAATTCTATTACATTAACAGAAAAGGTGGGAAGAGATGTTGGCAATGTGAAAAAGAAATCTAAATTTCTGTAAGCAAAAGTTTAAAATACTTAAATAGGTATTGAAAAAGACAAACATTTTAACATTAAATCTAAACCGTATTTACTCGCGTAATAATAGTCGCCCTCACTTAATAGTCGTTGGCACAGTGGTTATGCCACTGAAAATGGTAGATGGCCGAAGTGTGAAGGTCCCGGGTTCGGGTCCCATCGCGCGGCTGTCGATCTAACGGTTTGGAGTTTTGGTAGGTTTTCTCCAGATGTAACGTGAATACTCGTTAGAACCCCTTAGAAAGTCCTCCTTCCAAGGCATCCCCCCTTGGCAGATCGCCCTAGTGTAGCGTTGCCATAATCACACATACACTTGATAGTCGAACCCCCGTTTTGAAGCAGAGGAAATCGTCAAAATATTTTCCCCGCATGAAAGTCACTGTCACGTTTGACCCCTTCATTTATGTCTATACAAATATTACTATAAAAAGATAAATGCCTCTTTTTTGTGTGCTACTGACGTGACGAAGAGATTATTTAATACGCCGCGGATAATGTAGGCACATTTGTTAGTTAGTAACTTTATTATAATACCAGTAATGTGTTTTAGCATTCGAGAATATTATGTAGTAGATTTCACCGCATAATAGTTGCACCTAGCTTTTCACCATGAATAATTGGCAAAAAAGTGCGACTATTACGCGAGTAAACACGGTAATTTCATTTAATAATTATCACTCTTGGAGTTTGAACGTATATGAAAGTAATTTTATTTTATAGTAAATATGTCATTTTAAATTTTTTTAAATATTTATATACATTAACTTAACACTAAATATACAAATAAAAAGAACATTAATACATTATTCTTTCCTTTAAATTTTTTCAAAATCCTTTTTTCAACAATTTCAATCAGCTTAAATACATTGTTTCAGATTAATTATTATTGAAAAGTAAGGAATAAAACTCGCTTCCAAAATCCCTTTTACTTCTTTCCGATAAATATACTTTTCAATATGGCTCTACACTGCTACAGGCAGTCATAATTTGTCTCAAATTATGACTGCCTGTAGCAGTGGCGTAGCCAGAAATTTTTTAGGGGGGAGGGGGTACGACTATTGCTACTTGCCAGTGTTGGCCAAAATATAACGAAAATGTATTTTCGATACAAAGTACAAAATGCATTCATTCAAACATTAAAATACAAAACATAAAATACTTCTTGAATTAAGATATGCAAAATACATACAAAATAGAAGTACAATTTTTAAAGCATTTTAATTGGGAAGAAGCTAAATTTTCCACCAAAGATCTCAGTTTATTTTACTTAAATACATTTTAACAAGAATAACAAAAGCAATTTCAATAGTTGTGTTAAGGAAGAGGTGCTGTTTGTTTTTTTAAAACGTTGCCTTTCAAAATTTTACCTTTATAGCAATAAGATCCGAAACAGACCATTTCTGAGAAATTGCATTAATACTCAAAACGCAATGAAAATATACAATTTCAGAATGGGAACAACGAATAGTCGTTTGTTTCAAAATCGTTTATAAAAACTTTTAAATAGTTTCCAAAAGTCTCAGTGCCTAAAATAAACCTCTACGTATAATATTTATTACTTATTGGTTTCAGCTAAATCACAACCTAAAAAAATTAAAGTTTTGTCTTTCAGTAAGTTTTAGAATTTATCGTATATTTAAATATTCTGCATATTATCTAAATTTTCAGCTTCCATAATTGACACTACTCCTTAACATTTTCATTTCCATCTACAGACAAAATTTGGAAACATTTTTAATTAAGATTTGCGCAAAAGGTTTCAAAATCATCTAGAATGAAAATTTGATTCACCCCATCCTATTACGGGAAGCTGTCGCTCTAATGATCTAGAATGTGGTGTGTGTTCACTCCATATGTAACGCGAATGCGCCTTATAACCCCTTAAGTTCCCCACCCAAGGCATCCCCCCTACGGCTGACAGCCTTCGTGTAACTTTGTCTCTTAATCACAATGACCAAGAATCCATTATACTACTATAGAAATACTGGCAGCCTTATTTTCTAGAACTTCGCAACACATTTCGAAAATTCCCTTAAAGAATCTAATAAATACTACCTAAAAATATTTTTACAACTTTTGGTTTCATATACAGTGGGAATTTAGAAACATTCCTAGACAAATATACTCTTTGTGTTTTAAACAGGAGTATAAAAGGCTTTTCTTTCCCTTTCCTGTTTAGTTAAATTTACCCCCCTTATTCACCAAGCATTTGATGCGCGTGCTAGCACGTCAGGCAGTGCTACATCGAGGGTTAGTTGAAAAATGGTATTCACCACGCCTAACACTAGAACTAGCACCCGGTCAAAACCCGATCTAGCACTTGAAAATTAATCCTCCGAATTCGGAGGATTAGCATTGAAACAGCGCTCAACGCATGTGCAGTGAAAGCTCAGGGGCTCAGCGAAGCTGTAACTCTGCCATATTTATTTACATTTCTAGAACGACCCAGTACCGCGAGTCTCTGATTTGATTTGAGTAGTCCGCTAATTTAAATATAAATTTTTGCACAAATGCATGCAGATTAAACACAGCAGAAATTTGCTTTTGAAGGATTGTGTGCTCTGTGACTTTTTATGAATATCTAATCAGAGTTACGGGTATTTGTTTTCGTTAGAGTTGGGATGCTACCGTTTCATTGTATGTTTAAAGTTTTGTTTCCTTTCGTCTTTATATACTGTTGATCATACTCTATTTTTGTAAAACCTTCACGGCTCATATATTTCTAATACTTCTGATTAATACAGGTTATACAGTATTTTTTTTTTATCCGTACGATTTTTTTAACGTGTTTTTAATTTAAATTCTCTACGTTTACTGTATTAGTGCTTAAAATATACTATTATAAGCTGTCGTATCTAATTAGTACATGTTAAAATGCATGCTTTACAAAATGTGCTACATGTATTAAAGATTTTAAAATATTATAATTTACTTTGTTTATAATTAACACAGTGCACAAAACCACCTAGGTGTTTATTTCTATCTATATAGTAATACTCAAATATTTTGATGATGCCATAGAATTTCTTTTAAAGGCATAGGTTAATTTATTATATATAATAAATTATGCTGACTCACTAGCTGAAATTGGTTTTACTAGCTGAATGGCAGGCATGTGGAGCAGATAAAAATGTAATTCTGCTTCACACTTGCTATTTTGCTGGAAATATAAGCTACCATTCTTTTATGAAATAAAAAATGAATGATGGTGCTCTTGCTGTGAGGTCACATTGAAAAGAAGACTGATTTAACCCAACCAGCTGATTCTAGGCACAGCATTTATCTCTTGGGAGTACAGAATTTTTTTTCTAGATCTGCCATTGATCGTACGCCTGTGAAACTTGAGGTAAGTGCTTTTGTTTAGTTAAATGGTTTAATTTTATGTATAGACTGGTTGAATATTTTTGAGTAGCTATGCTGCAAATTGTTTAACCCATTGTAGTTATTTTAGGTTAAAAGTGGACCACTGATTGTCAGTCTTTTTAATTGCTGTACAGCAAATTGTGGGATTTACAAAAATGTTTTTGGACTTACATTGAAATATTCGTTAAGGATTTCTTTTCTTTTTTGGGTTGTTTTGTAGTAAGTTTAGTTATTTTGTTTCAACTAGTAAATTTAGGGATGCAACATTCTACATACTGCATTTGGCAAATATGCCAGATATTACAAATATCCAGCAGTATATCTGTCCTAAAATTTTGTACTGCGAAATAACGTAGTATACATAATAAGTTCTAAAACAACAAATGTAATTTTTTAAATCGAAATACAGTAGAACCTCGATTCATCATTTTTCATGGGGTGCGTAGAAAAAAACGATGAATGAGGAAAAACGACAAATGCAGGTTCAAGTCAAAATAAGTAGAAAGCAATCTTTATGCATACACGTATAGCAACAAATACTAATTTCTTACAAAATTGTAAAACAAATAAATCGAAGATGAACATTAAATGATACATTTTAAAATTTCAGTTATTTTATATGGGGTTATTCATCATTTTTAAAAATTAAACGGTAAATTTTCAAGATTTACGATACTGCACCTTTCATGTGATTTTATGTTTGTATAAAAACGTTCATACAGTTTCAAATACCATTATTGCTTCAGACAAACTTCGTACTAGTGTACTCTCAGCCTTATCGGCATGAATATTATCCTCTGCTTTTCCATTACATTCATTTTTTGCATTATCACACGTTTCTTTCATGTTTAGGATACCACATGCCTCACCGTCTTGATTAATGGAATTATAATCATTAAGTTTCATGCTATTTAAATCTTCTTCAAAATGCAACCACTGTTCATCTGATCATCAATGAACCCAGAAATCATACCAAGAAACAATTACAGTTTGCATGCCATATGGATCCACTTCTTAACATTCAATTTCATTTTGGTCAGGAGAAATATTTTACAACGATGAATGCGGGAAAGTCACTTTTGGTCGAACGATACATGCGGGCTTCTTTAACGCTATTCAAATACAATCTGTGCAGGGACCATAGAAATAAGACGATTAATCTGGGAAAACGATGAATGCGGGAACGATAGATCGGGTTTCTACTGTATTTCACTTTTAATGATTTTTCAAATTACATTTTTATCACATGAAGAAAACAGGAAAAAAAATTAAGCACTTTTAGCTTTTTTCAAAATAGCAAATTTTGATGCAGTGGAGCATTTTTGCAACTGAAGAAGGGTGAATCTTTTGTACCACCTGAAACAATCATCTTGATACATAGCCATTTTTATGTGTGCTATTTTACAATTCTTTTAATTATTTTAAATTTCAACATTAGTCTTGGGCTGAGTGTTCTTGTTAAAAATAGTAATTGTTCTTCATTCTTTGATAAATTTTTGTTGCTTTTTTTATTTTCAAAAATTAACCATGTTTCTAGCCTCTCGTTGTATGCAGGGCATAGCCTGAGGGGGCTGCAACTCTCACCGAAATGGGACCCGGTAAAATCATACAAGCCGGTGCCCACCCCATGTAAACATGGCGACAGTCGCTGGAGCTTGGCGACCGCCAAGCTCCAGCGACTGTCGCCATGTTTACTAGTCATTCTAGGCAACCAGTGGTCCGTTTTTAACTAAAAAAACCCCAGTGGATTCAGCAACCTAGTTGTACAGCTATCTAAACTAGGCAACCAGTGGTCTGTTTTTAACTAAAAAAACCTCAGTGGATTCAGCAACCTAGTTGTACAGCTATCTAAACTAGGCAACCAGTGGTCCGTTTTTAACTAAAAAAACCTCAGTGGATTCAGCAACCTAGCTGTACAGCTATCTAAACTAGGCAACCAGTGGCCCGTTTTTAACTAAAAAAACCTCAGTGGATTCAGCAACCTAGCTGTACAGCTATCTAAACTAGGCAACCAGTGGCCCGTTTTTAACTAAAAAAACCTCAGTGGATTCAGCAACCTAGCTGTACAGCTATCTAAACTAGGCAACCAGTGGCCCGTTTTTAACTAAAAAAACCTCAGTGGATTCAGCAACCTAGTTGTACAGCTATGTAAACTACGCAACCAGTGGACCGTTTTTAACTAAAAAAAAACAACAACAGTGAACTAAGCAACCTAGTTGTACAGCTAATGTAAACTGGGCAAACACTGGCCCGTTTTCAACTCAAAAAAACATCGGCGGATTAAACAACCTAGTTGTACACCTCTTATAAAGTCAGTATGATTAGAATAGCACGTAAATAGCACTTACGAAAACATAAACACTTCAAATATCAATTTAAAATTCACATTAAAAACCTTAAACATCGAAAGATTCGTTAAAAAAGAACACTTACCTCTATTTTTTTGGTAAATAACCGCTCAGAAATGTCCCCAACACCCACCGGCTTATAACGTACTATATTTCTAACAAACACCCACAAATTCTTTTCTTATATTAACATAACACATTTCATTCCCTTCCATCAATAACACAAACAATTTCAAATTCCCAAACCTGACGAAACACGTATTCTTTATGGTTGCCAGTCACAACTACCACCGGCAGTTGGCGGTGCATCGCTCACTCTCGCGTCAGATTGTTCGCCAATGATTTGTAAACAAAACATTGACATGTAAACAAGGCACCGTATACGGAATATAGTCCTGGGACCCCTTTACTTAGCTTAGAGTTTGATACTTAATTTACAATTCAACTAACAATTCAACTTACAAGCTTACAATTTGATGACCGACCCCCCCCCCCCCCCTTTCTGAAATAAAATCATGGCTATGCTACTGGCGGCTTGCAGTTATTTAAATTGTGAAAATCTATTTAAATGGAGGTTCACAAAATAAATTTGCAGACAAGGACGTACCCAGGGGGGTGGTCCAGGGGGTCCGGACCCCCTCCGAAATTTCAGATTTTGTAAACAAAATAATAATGATGAAGTTTTGTTGTATAAAATTCTGCCTTTTTCACCGTCTGGACCCCTCCGAAATTTTTTTCTGGGTACGTCCCTGTTTGCAGATATGACATACCTTACAAATTAAAACACATTTGCATTTCCAGCAGTTAAAGGAAAGGAAGTTAAAGGAAAACAATGCATGCAACTGAAAGAAAACAAGTAATTTATGGTCTTACATTTCGTCACCAAGATAAGTTTTAGCAAAAGTGTTGTCTTGATTCTTTATTTCTTTTTTTTTTTTCAAAGGATAATATTGAAAAATGTAATTGCTTTAGCTCCGAAACACTTATTTTACTCTCATCTGTTTCCCCCCAAATGTTGTTCTGAGGAACAAAACATCATAAGCCTATCATCTTCTGCTTACCAGTTTTACATTTAGAGATTGCTTTTTGCTTAAATATTTATTTATATTTTTAAATCATGCATTGCTACGTCTTACTTGATCTAGCATGTGCACCCCCTCAGAAAATGTAAAGCAATTATTAAAAGAAGCATTTTAAAACATTTTTATTAACTCTAGAAACAATAAAGGTTTAAAATACCTGATCCCCCTGCCCCTGGAAACGGTAACCTATATATGCTACTGTAATTGTTATTTCCGTTAATATCCATTTTTTAAAACTTATTATCAACTGAATATATCATTCCAAAACTTGATTAATCTGAAATCATTTCTCATAAATTTTCGACGAAGCGTTGTTGTTAAATATTTTGAAACAATGTCATTTATTTGGATTTGACTTAACTATGTTCACATGTACATACAACGATACGGTTTAATTAATTTTTCTTATAAAGAAAATGATTATTGCTTACCTTAGATGTATCTGATGGTTGGAAATTGCATCTTGGAATGCTTCTTATCCGTTTATTTTTTAGTTGAGGGTCCTTAGAAAATCCAAACACAGTAACACAGGGTCCATTTTTATAATTTCCTCGGCAATTTGGAACACAACAACTTGAATGGCATCTTAGAAGAAATATTCAACACATGCTAACAAGTAAAAAATTAGTGCGTGATACCTCACAATATGAAAGGAAAAATTCGAAACACGCGTGATTTCAAGCGAGAGCAACTTGTAGAACGCAAAGCACATGGTGAAACATACCGGTAGAACGACTTTCAAAAAATGCTCTCCTTCCTTAGGGGGCGGGTGAAGAAGGCCTAGATATGACTACGTCACACAGCATTCTAGTTCCTGCGCGCAGGCTTTGTTATATATCTCCCGTGGGTGGTGGTTGAGTACGGTGCATGCGGGAAGAATGATTAATGATCCTTTCCCCACCTTGAAAACTTAACAAAAGAAGAGGGGTAATCTTAGGCACGGATTAGGAAAGAACTTAAATCCCAGAAAACTGGTTTTATCGTCGCTAACTGACATCATAACTAAGAATGATAGCTACAATAAGAACGTAGTCTAAACCAGGGTTCGTTGATTAAAATCATGATTTAAATCAAGGGATTTTTTTTTTTAAAATGTGATTACAATCATTTTTTCAAAAATGGATTTTGTATTGATAGAATATATTCTAAATAAAAAAAATCTTCAACATTCAAGTGAAATTAATTTCTTATAATACCATTAGATCAGGGACGTACCCCAAAAAAATTTTCGGGGGGGGGGGGGGTGTCCAAACGGTGAAAAAGGCAGAATTTTTCACAAAAAGACGTCAACATTCTTATTTTGTTAACAAAAACTGAAATTTCGGCGGGGGGGTCCGGACCCCCGGACCAACCCCTGGGTACGTCCTTGCATTAGATGGCACTGCAGTGGTTTAGAGAATCCTTCAAGGTAAGGGAGGGGGGAGTGACTTTTGAGTGTGACAGTGTGAGAACAAAAGAAATTTGATCAGGAAAATTGGCAACACTAGAATTATTTCAGATTTTAGAACACGCTTGTTTAGGATTCCGTGTTCAGAGAGCTATTGCTAAAGTACAAGGATAATGTCAGGAAGGAAGAAAGATAATATTTGGATGTACTTTAATGAAGGGCAGACAGTTTCTGGAAAAGGTGTTAAAGCCAAATGCAAGAACTGTGGAAAAGTTATGATGGGATTAGTAGCCAGAATGAAAGCACATGTAGATAAATGTTTTGATGATTATGAAATGATATTAATAGTGAGAAACCTCAAGAAACAATTGAGAACAATTTAACTTGTACAAAATCTGAGGCAGCCAAACCTATGAAAAGAAAAATCAGTGAGATAGAAAATGATGTTGGTGTTCTTAAGAACAGCATGAATGATTATGTCATAAAGACCACTAAAAGCAAATATTAGATGAGGAAGTGGTAAGATATATTTATGCCACCAATTCTGCTTTTCATCAGGTTAATCATCCCCAATTTAAAAAGATGATTTCTGCTTTAAAGCCAGGGTATACTGCTCCAAATGAAGTAGAAATAGGTGGAGCATTACTTGATAATATATATGATCAAGAGAAAGAAAAATGTTCCAAGCACCTAAGTGGACAAATTGTTAACTTTAGTATAGATGGATGGTCAAATGTTCATAATGAACCAATATTATGTGCTGTAGTTTGTTGTCTTGCATGATAAATTTGATTTGAATTGTCATGTTTGTTTCATATTAAAATTTGTTTATCTATGCACTTATTATAATAATAGCTAAAATAGCATAAAATATATTTTACATAGATTGTTTAAAATGTCATACTACTTTTATAATATGCAAAATAAATTCATATTAGGAATTTTTAAAACATCTTTAAAAAAAATCCGATTTAAATCGAAAAAATCTGATTTAAATCAAAAAAATCCGATTTTTTAGATTTTTTTTAAAAAATAAAAAAAATCACGAACCCTGGTCTAAACGCACCTTACGAGACATTTAACAAATAAAAACTTACTGAAACTTTTTCAACTTTTTATTTACCAAATACATACAATATATTTATAAATTTGATTTAATAGATCATCGTACTCACACAGAGGGATCATAGTTCTCGTCTCTCTTCAGCTCTTTCTTATACTGATGGATTTCTTTTTTCTCTTGCATCCACAATTGAGCAGATGACTCTTGATTTTACAAGCCGAAAAAGTACCTGTACAATATGCTGCTGTTTCAAATTTACAGCAAAATTGTACAAGTACTCATTAGGCATAAAAAACAAACTGCATTGATCACATTCTAGGAGGAAAAAAATGCTGCAATGCTAAAGAAGGAAAATAAGATTATAAACAAATCATCACTTAACAATTTATAAATTCATAGTGCAAAATAATAGCAATGTGCAGCACGCAAAACTCAAACTTGACTTCAGCCCTCAAGAAGCTGCACATTTCACACTGTCACATACGACATCAGGTCTCCCAAGCCGTCACAAAAATATCTTATTGCTTACACTAGCAACTGATTCATGCTTGGCGAATGGCCCCTCTTATCCAGGGCTGGCCCAAGGGGGGTGCGAATGTAGGCGATCGCCTAAGGCCCCGCTCCTGGGCCACTTTATTGCTATCTCATAAGACATGATAGAGAAGAGGCCCCGCTCTTGCGCTTCGCCTGGGGCCCCGCACGCCCCTCAGGCCGTCTCTGTCTTATCGAATCATCCCCAGCAGTAAATGACAATGACTTCACATGATACTGTATAAATAAAAAAGAAAATAAATTTTACATAACACATAAAGAACCTGTTAACAATTGAAAGGGAAAGAAATCTTATTGTAAATTGTTTTTAATGACTGCCCCAATAGAACCACAAAACAAAAGCATGGGGAATAATTCCGTAAGCGGGGGTAGGTTTAGTTGGCTTCATTTTTTGTTGCCAATGTCTAACCCATTAAGGTTGCCGTTAAAACAGTTCTCCATATATTCTAAGCACAATCCTTGCAGATTGGCTTATTTAGCAGCGCGTAAAAGCTTTTGCGACATCTGGCTTGGCAACATGCCCCCGCTTGCGGTATTATTCCCAAAGCATGAAAGACAGCCTGACACTTTGGACATGCTTTTACACTTTATTGAAATTACTAAGAGAAAAAGAATTACAGTTTTTAAAATAATAGCCAATTTTACAAAGATAAAAACTTCTAAGTCTTAAAAAAAATACAAAATTTTAATTTTCTGTTCATTGGGAAAAAAAAAAAATATTAGATTAAGTGATAACTGAACATGTTAATTAATTCTTAAAATAATGTAAACAGAGCAATTAAAACAATTGTTATGAAACAGCAGCAATAGATAAATTTAAGTAGTAAGTAAAAATTGATTCCTTTGGCTTTAGTAATTTATAAAACCCATGACAAACATGCTTAATTCGAACATTTATAATTTCATTCTCAGTAAATAATAGTTAACACTTCCATAACTGTACTTTATAAATTAATTATAGTCTAGAAACATTTTATTACACTTGAAAAGTCATTCCATTTCACCTCTATTTCAAAAGAAACAAATTCAACATGCATTTTTATACAAACTTGAATCAAAACTACATTTTAAAAATCTTAAAACAGTCGTTTTTAAATGAAAATGAAATACAATCTTATGTAATAATATTTGCCTCAAGCTTGAATCAGAACATAAAACCAGACTCGTAAATAAGAACCATTATCAAATATCTAAAGTAAAACTTCAAAACAATGCAGCAAGCTGCATATATACTGACCTGGACGGCTTTTTCTCAATTACAATCAAACCTTAAATAACAGACCTCGAAGTCGATTGACCGTTGAATTAAATTTTATCATGCACACTGGCTGCCTTTTTTTTAGAATTGCTGACGGCATTCGTAATTTTGTTGTTTATTATATCCTTGTATTTTTCAATACATGGTAACAGTAATTCAATTTCAAACTCAGTAAAGTTTTTCCTCTGGGTAAATATATCTACCAACACATACCACAAAAAATATGAGGAACACCACACCACTCGTAAACAAATCATCAAAACATGAGCTAGGATCTGTTCAGTGTTGCCAAAAAAGAATTCAAATTAATCTGACCAATCACAGAGATGCTTACAAAAAGACTGTGTCAGAGTTTGGATTACACCAATCCGGGCTTTAATTTTTTGGTGAATACCTTTTGCGGCTAATCCGCGTGCTAGTCCTGAAACTCGTGCTACGTGATTCTAGTGTTGACACCTGGTTGGTGAATAAGGGCGTTAAGATCACGAGAGATCCTGTGACAATACTGCGTGTAATTCTGGTGCGACTCATAAATTGCATCAAGAGAGGGGAGGGGGGGGGGGTGAAAGTCAGCGATTTTATGATTTTCATTTGCACATGCTATTTGAGCAATCTGTGGTGTTACGATTAATTTAATGTCAGAATATAAAATGTATTTTTTTGTATTTTGAAAATACAAAATACAATGAAAATATATTTTAAAATACATTCTCAAAATACTTTGTTTTTTACAAGTGAAAATACGAAATATACAAGATGCAAATGTATTTTGAAAATAGATGTATTAGCGATACTGCCCAACTCTGAAAAACACATACATGAATATGTGTGTGTGATAATGGAGTGAAGAATATACATTTTGTATGGCGAAAAATTCCTCATGGGCGGGAGGGGGGTGACACCCCCATTCCCCAGGGTTTTAAAAAACCCGTTTTTTTTTTTTATAAAAACCATCCCAGGTGGGTTTTATTGGGTATTTGGGGTTTTGGGTTTTTTTTTTTTTTTTTTTTTTTGGGGGGGGGGGTTATTAAATTTTTTTTTTATAGTATAACACTTTTGGATTTAAATTTTATAGTTTATTTCAAAACAGAATAATTTAAGTCTAAAAGAAAACTTTCATTACAAAATAATAATTAATTAATTAATTAAAATGTAAAAATAACTTCAACTTTAATGCAGTACTATCTTTTTCTGCTGGCGTTTGTAAAAGGCTCCTAATTCGTTTTATGACTATAGATAAAAGTATATTATTGTTCACTTGAAAACTATGTTGTTTTTTGATTGGCTGTTTTCTATTACTTTTTAAATTTAAGAATTAAATTTTTTTTAACCTTTGTTTTTTAAGTCATAGTTATATTTTCTAGTTAGAATATAAGTCAGTAAACCCTTTGCAGGCCAACTTACTGCAGAGAACTACTATTTATTTAATAATTTTCTTTAGTTATTCATTTTTGCTTTATAGTGACATTGTATTATAAAACCCGAAAAACCCCAGTCTTTGTCAAAAAACATACAAAAACAAGACAATAAACATAAAAATGCTATAACCAGCTAATTCATCAGAGGGAGACTGGTGTGCTTGTTAGTTACAGGTTTCTGGACTGGTGTCAGGAGATTGTGAACTATTGTATTAACAGAATTATAGACTATTGTATTAACAGAATTATTGAAGCTTAAATATCTTGAAATATTGCCTGTTTAATATAATTTTAGTTTAATCAACGGACACCAGTTCTCCCTGACCTGTAAAAAAGATTTTCAAGCATTGTTAAAATAGAAAATGAAAAAAATATACTTAAAATGTGGCTGCACCTAACTTCCAGCCGTAACTCAAGAAAATTGAAGAAAATTAATCCGTGTATCCTGCAATCTTTGCTATATTCCATTCCAGTCAGCGTCCGACAGTTTCGTTGCCACATCCATCTGTGCGCGTCCGAAAACTAGGCTTTAGCGTGCAGATATCATTCGCAAACCGCTGCGGACGCAAAAATATATAGGCAAGCCCCACCTGTAACTTTTGGACTATTTCCAGGGGTTTAAGTTATTTTTAAGGTGTCTAGTGTAATAATCAATAAAACCCAAGGGAAATGAGTTATTGTAAAACAATTTTGCAGAAAGTAGATATATTTGTGAATTCAAACTATAGCTATTGTTGCATATTCGAAAAAATCTTAACATTTGTCCAATTAAAATATTAACAAAGATTTTTCTATGTAGATTTGAGGTCCAGTGTGGCAAAGCAACTGTATCGAAATTAAAATTTCTTTTTTTATCATATATATCTATATATAGAAAGTTATTTAGAATGTTCAACTTCAAGTCTAAAAAAACTGCGGAATAATGGCTGTCATTTGCTTGATTAAGCTTTAAACAAGAGGGATAGATCCTATCTTTAATTTTATTAAAATCGCCATTGACAACAAGAATGTCGTCTATGTATCGAAATACGGAAAAATGTATTGTATTAGAGGATGTAAAAACATACTCATAATAGAAGAGATACAGGTTAGCTGCAGTACTGGAATAACTAGCACCCATGCCGATACCTTTAATTTGTCTGTATATTTCGGAATTAAAGTTTATGTAATTATTATTTAAACAGAAATTGGAAATAGTGACAAAAAAACTCTCTATTTATGTTAAGTGCAGATTCTATTTCAAAATCATCAAAAGTATTTAAAAGCGTTTTATAAAGGTCATCTATTGGGATATTTGTAAATAAATTTTCAAAATCATAAACTTGCAGACTAGTTATAACCATATTATTTAGTTGCTGTGTTAGTGAGAAGCTGTTTTTAATAGACCAAAAATATTGCGTATGAATAAATTTGCCCTCCAGAAAATTATAGATTTTACTCAATGTATTTTGAAAAATGATGTTAACTGTAGTACTCACTGTATTTCTTGTGTTACAAATAAATCTGAATGTTATGGGGTTTTTGTGAAATTTCGGAGTGGCAAAAAAATTTGCAAAGTTATTATGTTTATTTATATTTAGTTTGAATTTTTTCGAAAAAGCAGAGAATTTTTTAAGTAGTACAGATTTATTATTTTTATATTTTGTATAGACCCCATTTTTGTCTATTTCTTCACTGATAACTTCAAAATAGAAGGCTTTACATATAATAGCAAAATTGTTTGAAGCTTTGTCCACTGGACAAAAAATAAATCTGTTTTTGTATTTTTTAATTACGTCATTTATTTTTTTATTGTAAACAAAATATTCATCACTCTTATTAGCATGTATGTTTAAAAAGGAGTTTTTGAAATTATATTTAAGTCTATATTTCCATTCATAGAATGCCTGTGGTGGTATACTGTACTTGTAACTTAGATTAGTACTGATTTTTTTAAAGTATATATATATATATATATATATATATAGTATATATACATATATATATATATATATATATATATATATATAGTATATATATATATATATAAAGTAAATATATATATATATATATATATTTACTTAAAAAAAATCTAGAATTAATATATCTGATATTAACCCTTTGAGGCGCAACCCTTTCCCAATGCTGAAAAAAGGGCAGCCGTTGCCATCGCTCGACTTAACTACCAGCAAGATGGCGGACGATCGAAACGTTCAACGCGTGCCACAGATCTAGAGACCCCTTTTTTGACGCAGCTGGCTGTGCTCGAGCGATGGCAACGGCTAGAGCTGGCTGTTAAAAATAATCGTGACAATTTTTGTACGGGAAATGACGTGCTAAAAAGTAAAGGATTCTCGTGGAGCTATGTCACCCGCCACTATTTTTATAGAAATCGTGACTGGCAACAGTCAAAACGTCAGAGTTTGGCGTTCCCGGAGTGGATACACTGCGCGTTAAAGGGTTAAATCCCACATAAACAGTTTATAATGAATTAGTTTTATATTTCTCATTACTAAAGTAATGCAGCAACTAATACAATACAGGATGGATTCCTGAACCTGCATTCATTCTTGAGATGCATGCTTGTAAGTAGTAAGAGACATATCCCATTCTTCTCTTATATGGGAAAGGATTTTTTTTTTTTTTGTCATTATACGGATAATTACATATTTTATTCGTATTTGAAAACTTATTTATTAAGAAGACCTAATAACATTGCTTTAAAAGAGTCTGAAACGAAGTTGGGGGGGACGGTCCCCCTGCACCTCCCCCCGAAACTACTGCTATGAATAATATGTATTATACGCTTACGAAAACCTAATTCTAACAGTAAGGAAGAGTTATCATTGCTTCCAGACCTACTGAAATTTTGGAGGGGCACAGGAAAGGTTTGCTGGTGGGGGGGGGGGCACATATCGGATTTAAGAGCAGAAAAAGGAAGTTTTTTAAAATTTTCAATCAAATTTTTATTTAAAAAATTTTTGAGACGAATTTTGAGGGGGGGGGGCACAAGAGAGGGTACGTGACCCCTTGTGTCCCCCTCCCGACGCTTCCCCTATGGTTCATATTATTTACGTGCTTAGGAAACCCTAATAACAATAGCTTTCTCACTCCCAGATCTACTAAGCATGAAAGTTTACCCCTTTACCGCAAAACAAAAGAAATTTTGCGTAAGTTCCAATTAAATATATTCCTCGTGTACATTACAAATAAAAGAAAGTTTGTGTCCAATTTTTAGTAAAAATTAATCATTTGGGCGTTTTTACCATTCGCGTTTTTTTTCCACACCTGGCAAATTATACATGATCAGCTAACCCCAAAAAACTGTGAGAAAAATCCCAACTATTAAAAACTCCATCCCTATTAAGTAAAATGATAAAATAACCTCCCGTAACAACATTGAATTCGACTCACAAATCAATAAATAAAGAGATATCGCATCGCTTCTCCAATACCTACATCCAATGTCGACATTCTCAAAAACAATTTATCCCGTTTCCTTCTAAAAGTTCTTATCTCATCTCACTAAAATTGAATGACCAACGATCTCCTTTATCGTTTGGAATGTCAACCGCCCCCGGCATGAAACTCCAGGTGCCTCTTTATATCCACACCCCCCCCCCCCCTGTAATTCTCTGAAAGCCTTTCTTCACTCGAATGGCGAAGCATGCTTCGGCTGTGTCCCGCAATCTCGAAAGATAAGGCTGACAGAAGAGCATAAATTCTCCGTAATTGGAATTGTCGCGTTTAAGGGGTCAGTTAGAAATGCAAAAGAAACCCCACTCTCCAAAATAAGCGATTTCCTCACCCACAAGTCCGAAAGAGCATTGACCCCTCACCCCGCACCTTTCGAATGGGGAAGCTGAATATAGGGGTTAACAAAAAAAAGTAATGGTCATTCCTGGACAAATGAAAGCAATCTTTATAAGCTGTTATTTGGTCTTAAAAACAGTTGACCGTACGAAAAGATATAACGTGCAAGAAAAAATCTCAAACATATGCTTTTTGATAGATATCTTTTGAGTTTTACTCTTTCCAAAATAAAATCCTGCGTGTGACCCTGCGCTTATGAAATTACAAACGAAATCGGCCTTTTATAATCTAAAAAAGCAGTTTCTGGGGGGGGGGGGGATTTACCGTTTAAGGATACGGATTTTTCAGTTAGCTCATAATTTCGAAGCATATGTTAATATTTCTGATATATATTATTTGTTTCTATAATTTCATAGAAATTGGGCACTTTATGAGATAAATATTGAAACCCAATGCAATCTCTCTGGTCAGTACCTTGAAAAACTTAATTAAAAGCCAAGTGTATAGAAGTGCGAGTATAAAAAATGAATTAAAAATTGATAAAGATTTAAATGGTGTCAGTAAATTAATATTTATAAATCCTTTTCAGTAGACCTAATCTGTGTTTAATGCGAATTAAAATGTTGATTAAAATTCTGAATTTTTATCAACATTTTTTTATCAACATTTATTTGTATTTGGATTTTAAAGTTTCTGTAATGCAATAATAATTATTTCTGTGTCAATTAATCGATTAAATGGTTCGAATATTCGATTAATTTTTTTCCTGGCTATTTCTATTCGGCTAATTCGATCACATTGCTGTTAAAAATATATTTATTCACTATTCAAGTTTGATTAAAATCATATTTTCTTCTATAAGATTCGACCTTCCTAGAGTGTAAATCTTCGTTAAAACAGCGTAACTTGCTGAGTGTAATTCTTTGTTATTATTGGTTATGAAATTTATATTGTTACTCTAAAAACCTCTATGATGATTTCAAGAAGTTTGATTTGTGTTTTGAACGTAAAGAGAAAACGTTGTGAATAAGATCTAATTTCACAGAAAAATCATTATAAATTTTGATCTCATATATAGGTAAATAGCTATGGTACTTAAGTTATCAGTAACTGCCTAGGTATCATAATTGAGCATCTGAAGGTTTAACCAATTTATACATTATTTTACTTTTTAAAAATCAAAAAATGCTTCCACCGCCAAAATTCGGTGAGCTAGGATGATTTTTATTTTGCAATACGTGCTTAAGCTTAAGACTTTTCACATAAATATATATATATATATACATATGCATTATTATTGTACATTTTAGTCCTTTTTAAAATAAGATTTATTGATTTATTTTATTTTATTTACAATTACTATTAAACACATTGGGCGAGGAGAGAACTAATTGAATCGATGAGTGCCGATACCACCTCAGTCACAAAAAGGAAATTTTTCAGGAGAGAGAAAAAACTTCATAACTCCTCCAAATTTGAGATTATTTTATGTGGCAAGTTTATCTGTGAACTATAGATGCCAAAGTTGTTTCAAATATTTCAAATATTTTGAGATTTTGTAAAAATCGTGTAAATGTTTGTTCTCGTATCCCTCAAAAACAGCTTTAGGGAGTAGAATGAAATTTAGTAACATTATGATCAGTAACAACTAAAACAATAAATGCCTGATTCTATTTTATCTTAAGTTTGAATAAATTTTAAAACTTTGCAAAATTGCATTTAAAAAAAAAGAGAAATCACTATAAGGCGTCCGGAGTTAATATATTAGCTAGCTATTTAATTTTTAAAAAACTGTTGGATTTTTTAGATGTTTATTTGCCGTTTTAGGTTTTTTGAAAATTTTGAGTTTTCTGGAGGCATAATATTTAAATTCTGTAAGGAATCAAACAAAATTTAGTTATAGGAGAGGAATGACCTCTTGACATTAAAACTTTTCCACTAAAACAAAACGTTAAGTTTGAATACAAATACCTTCTCTACTGAGAATTTCACTCAGCACTTACTTACAATCTAATATGGAATCATTTAACAATAGACAGAAATTATATCGTTGCTTTCAATAATTTTGCCTATAATCTACTTCCATTTTTTGTACTCCTATAATGCTGACGATAAGTCAGGCTGTTTGGAAATCTGCATTACATGCTAATCTAAGACAGGTAACTTCATCTAATTATTTGAGACAATTCAATTTAAAGTAATTTTAAAAAATATATGCTTTAAATAAAAACAGGTTGATAATGAATTTATCCTAATTTCAGCATTAAGCTAGCTTCTGATAATCACAATATTTTTAGCACTATGTTTAAAATTTCAAATTTTGATACCTACAACCTCTGGTGATAAAAAAAAAATTGCAAAAAATGAAGATAAATGCCTAAATTGTTATTAGATAGCAACATTTGATAAAAGGTTCTATTATATAAAGAATTAAAGCGTAACCTGTTTGGGATACCCTGTATATTAAAACTTATCTAAAGATAACCATCTCAATAGCTATTTTCTGCATTTACTAGAAATTGTATGCAATTGTATGCACTTGGCTAAAATAACTAACATAAGAGTCAATTACTGGTGAAATCCATTTTTTCTTACCCAATAATTGATATATAGGTCATCTTAGATAAATAAATAATTTTGTTTATTAAAAAAATCTCTACGTATTTACTTTATGAACTATTATCTAATACGAATGTAGGAAAAAAAGGCACCAGGAAAAAATGCACCCCCCCCCCTTCACAGCAGAGCCTGTTTATCGGCAGGGCAACCGGGGCACTTGCCCTGGGCCCACCAATTTCAAGGGCCCAAAATTTTTGTACTTTTCAACACAGATTGTTATTTATTAATTCATAAAAAACTTTGTATAAAAATTTGGATTGTCATTATCTTGAGTCGTAAGCTGATTCTCTGACATTTTACTGTACTAAGGGTCCTCTAAAACCCATGAGCATTCGATCAAAATCCGTGAGCCAGTGTTTGAGCCTCTTTTTGCAAATTTTATTATAAGAAAGTCTCATCAGTTTTAAGATTCGTACTGTAAGTTTTTCGATTCTTTTCATTTATATTTTAAAGGAGTTTAGTATAGAAGTGTACGTATATGTACTATAGTATATGTCTAGATATTCATTTGTGAAAATAAATTTTATCCATGTATGCAAAATCATTTAATATTCGTTACTGCAATGTATGCATATATTTAATATCTAAACTTGATATATATTTCTGCAGATAAATATGTGCCCAGAACAACTTAAATGCGGACTATGTAATTTCTCGTAAATGCAAAGGCCCAAAAATTTGTATTTGCCCAGGGCCCAATATCGTGATGATCGGGCCCTGCTCCACAGAATTATAATTTTCATAGGGGCATGGGGGGTACGTGCACTCACATGACAAATCAAATGTAGGCTATAAAAGATTCTTTTGTAAATTGAAATGCATTTATTAGACAAAAGACTAAAAACAATTGTGACCCCTCCTCTCTGCAGAATTTTTTTGGGTCCGCCCCTGATTTTTTTTAAATAGTGGACAAAAACTTACTTTGATTTGCTTTTAACGAGGCTCTTGAATTTGCAAAGTGGGGGGGGGGGTTCGTCAAGCACCCACCTGCCCCTATATGGGCTCAGAGTAAATGTGAAGATACTATTTAAAATGCTATTGTAAAATTCTGTTGTATTTTGATATCAATAGAAATAATTATAACAATACTATAGTTCAAAATAGGCTTTTTTGAACTCTTTTAATTTTAATTAATTTATTTATTTAGGTTTTTTTGTGCGTGTGTGTGAGGGGAGTTATGAAAAAAACGGATAAGAAGTATGATGATAACTTATCTGGAAGCATTTAAAATGTATTAAAATAAATAAAATAAAATGCATCAGATATTTAAAAAGGCGCTTAAAGTGATACACATCACTAAAAATAAAATAATTTTCAGATTTAATTTTACAGCTAAGCCAAAGTAATATTAGAAAAACCAAACAGATAGCTAAAAGATTAGTTTTTTTTTTAATTTTTTTAAAAACTTGTCATGGTTACTGTGAAAGTGAATGTGACACAATTTAATTAAGGTGATTGGATCATTAAAAACTGCCGGTTTGTAGATATATTTCTCATTAATTAATACATATTTAATCATGTCCTTTTGCTATGAGCCTTGATTTCCCTTTTTTATATGAAAATAATACTATTTAGTTCGGTAAATATGTTTGTTCTGTTTTTTATAAAAACTTTTAAAAAAGAAACAGACATACAGTGGAACTTCTTTTTGCATATCTAACCGACCCCTTATTGCGATCAAGATCGCGCCGAAACCCATTACAGGAAACTTCTGACTCTTCTGACCTTCTGACAGGCTTCTTGACTAGGGGTACGCCTGACCAGGAAAGACAAGTCAATTATCTTTGAGACGGTCCCTCTTTTGAACCCCAACACCCCGGCTAAGGCATAAATCCCGTAAATCGTTTTTCGATGTAATGGGATACCACGGCATGCTTCATCCTCAGCTTACTGATTTCAGCAAGAGGGAAACGGTTCCGGAACCGGACGCGGACAGACTCGGACAGAGAGGACCGACTTCGGAACCGAATGACCGAAATGAGTGGATCCGGACAGAAATGACTGATTTCGAAACCAGATGAACGAAAGGACCGGGTCCGGACCCAAATGACTGATTTCGGAGCCAGATGAACGAAACGAACGGGTCCGGATCCAAATGACCGAAAGGAGCGGATCCGGACCGGGTCCATTTTTAGAGATGGATCCGCTCCGGACCCGTTCCACAGTCAGATCCGTTCCTCTGGACCCGCTCCGGTCGGAACGACACACCACTAGTGTTGAATGCCTCACGGCATGTGCCCGCAATTAGGAAAAATTATTTTGAAATAGTTTGGATAATATTCCAGGTAGACGGGACAGGGCTTGTCTCGAACTATGGAGATCATTAAATTAATAAACAGATAAATGGAAAGAAAGCAATTTTTGTGATTTGAGTACATATTTAATTGAAAATTGTAGTTGCATATTATCACATTACTGATTAGAGCAAGTTAATAATATTGGAAAATAATAGTCAATTGTTTTGTATTGACACGTTGACTCGTTTCCGTACAGCAGTATCGCGCCATTGCCAAAGCAGCATGTCAACACTGCACAGAAATGTCTATATGAGGACATCTACAAAAAAAAATACCCCCACTTTCTTTGAGAGAGGGATTTCTGATAGGACTTCCGGGTGCACGAAGTATTTAATTTTTGTCCTGCAATTAAAAAAAAAGCGCCTGTTTTATATGCGTTGGTCATTATTTGGGAGCTAAACTGATTTTTTCACTAACTGAAATGTATGGAGAACTAGAACAATCGAGACTCGAGCTATCGAGACTCAACTGTGAATATAATTAAAGGCAATTATTTACGCTTAAAGTTTAACATTTCTTTTTAACATTATAAAGTTAATTTTTCAGAGATTTAAACTCAAAAACTATTAGATGAAAATTTGTATTGATTTGAGTTTTTTGACATGGTGATTTTTCAAATATTAAGTGAAGGCATCACTGCGTCACTTTCGAAACTTGGGCTCTGTTTTAATATGTGGATGTCCTTGCCAAGTGCACTTAAGGCAAACCTGCACATGGGGCATCTGTCATGGAGAGGGGATTGCCTTGGGCAGAGGACTGTTTAAAGGGTTCTAACGCGTATTCGCGTAACATGTAGAGAAAACCGGCCAAAACTCAAAACCATTAGATTGACAGCCGCGCTGCAGGCCAGAACTATTGGCCTTCACATTTCAGCCATCTACCATTTTCAGCACTAGACATGGCGGGGAACCCTAAGCCAAAAATTGCTATATACATCAATGCCAGAGAAAATACATTTCGCTTCAGTTTTTCTTGGAAAATTCGTTTGTTTAAATATAAAACAATGTTATCAAAATTGCATATAATTTAAATAATTAATTATTAGTATACTTAAATTGAGGTATTATTAATAAGGCGAAATTAATAGTTTAAGATTTTGTACTTTTCAGCTGCGACAAAATAACTATGACGATGTTTATTTCACATATTGATGCTACATTTTCCAGTCAAGATTCTTCTTCCTTCAAACGCCAAATAGTGTAATTTTTTATATGTATGTAGTGTAGACAGAGTGTCTCCGAAGGTAGTAAAATACATCCAAAGAAGCATTTTTCGGCATTGCAACGTTTGGTCGGAAATGAAAGATGCAGATAGTTTCAGCACGATAGGGCTCCAGCCTATTTCGCAAATAATGTGCGTAATTACCCCATTGTCATCTTTGACCCCCAATCGATTGGACATATTGAACTAGTCGCTTGGTCAGCATGCTCATTAGATTAATTAAGTATAGATAATTTTGCTTTTGGGGACACCTGAAGGCACTCGTATAGAGTCCAGTTGACATAGATGAGGGCTTCATTGCAAAACATTAGTAACCGCTGAACCGTTCGTGGAACAGCTTCGTGGCATCTTCGAAGGGATACGCCAATCACTTGCTAGACGCTACCAGCACATTTGAGCATTTACGGTAGAGCTTTTTCATTTCTTTTGAATTTGCTATATTTCCATCTACACTTTTTATTTCTAACCCCACACTGCCAATTTGCTGTACAAAAAATGCTTCTTTATATGCATTTTATTCCTAAAGTTTGGCCTATGAATTCAGGAATACCCTGTACATGTATATACATATATATCTTGGGTACACCCCCCTGGAATTGATACTGCCGGCGCCCTCGTCCGGGAGTCCATGATGACAAATACAAATCTGGGAATGCACATGGACCCAAAAGTGGTGCAAAGAGAGGTACATTTTATACTTGTTCCTAATCGAAGTTGCTTGGTACATAAATGGGTGCTCATATAGAAAATTAGATCGTGCCCTTCCTTAGGTAGTCCTAAAGGTTTTTTTTTGTTTTGTTTTGTTTGTTTGTTTGTTGTTTAAAGAAGTTTGTATTTGTACGAGGCTCCGAGTGTTTGGGTATGAAAGAGGCAATTATATTACGAATCACACATCTTTATATAAACATAAATACACACGGTTTTCATTCTAGTTACATATTACCGCACATCGCGGTTAGCTCACAAAACAGCGCGCGTTTTCAAGTGCTCTCCTTGCCTCGCGGTTTACCGTTAAGTCCATGGACATGGAGTTTGGGTTTTAGAGTGTAGGTGCAGACACCACATCTCCTCCCCTTTATAGATCCAGTCTCTTGGGAAGCCTTCGTATTCTTGTAGAACGTCTAAGTACCGGACTCTGATCTGTAGTTACGGGTGGATGACAAAGGGGATGTAGGTGGGGATGACAATGGGGAACTCAGATTCGGCACATCCACCGATGAGGCTGCTGGCATAGATGGGACAGCTGGTTCACTGGCCGGGATCTCAGAACCAGGGCTTCCAGAATCGGTGGAGGTATCTTGTTTGATCCCTGTAGTAGTTGTTGGAAATCCGCGATATGCGTCGGGTGATGAGTCCCTTTCTTCCCACGTTGTGTCCCACTGGGTGTATCTGATCCACGTGTCGTCGCACTATAGTACACTTGACGTCGACTGTGTAATGGAGAGCACCATCCTTATTGACGACTCTCCCAAATTTCCACTTAGAGTTGGCTGTTCTGTAGTCTCTCACAGCAACAGGGTCACCGGAATCAAATTTCCTGTCTTTAAATTCAAAGACACCCTTCCGAATTCTATCCTGAATTCTCGATTGTAGTTCAGGTAAAAGCAAATCTATTCTAGTTCGAATATCTCGCTTCAGGAACAACATAGCAGGGCTATAGTTTGCTGTAGCATTCGGTGCTTTTCTGTATTGAAGTAGGAAGGTGCTCAATTTCTGTTGGATGTTACCGTCAGATGTAGACATAGCGCTCGGCCTGACCATTGCTTGAAGGCTTAAATGGTGCGCTAGTTTTGCGCTTAATACCATTGCTTTGCATAAACATCTGGAATTCGTGTGAAGATAATTGGGCCCTGTTGTCACTAACGAGAACCAATGGCAGTCCAAATCTTGCAAAACAGTCTCTGAGGCACTCAACTGTTTTCTTAGTTGTAGTCACTTTCATCGGGTATACTTCTAGCCACTTCGAGTGCGCATCAACAATTACTAGGAACATATATTCAAATATAAGGCCAGCAAAGTCGATGTGAATGCGTTTCCATGGTTTACTAGGATATTCCCAATAGTGGACTTTAGCTTTTGCTGGGTCGGCCTTGTGCCTGGCACAATCGGTACAATTTCTAACAGCTTCCTCGATATCTTTGTCGATATTATTCCAAAAGACAAACTATCTGGCTATTGCTTTCATTTTTACCATACCCAAGTGTCCTTGGTGAAGTTCTTCTGAAACTTTCTTTTGTTACGTCTTTGGAATGCAAACTCTGTGTCCATACATGATACACCCGTCTTCGATGGTATATTGGGCTTCTCTCCCTTGCAAATTCTGGCCTGTACGCAAGGCTTCTAAAAGTGGGCCCAGTTCATCATCTTTCCATGTTTCCTGACGCAACTCCTTTGCAGTGACTGGTAGCGTTTCAATTTGGGTCATTTGAAAGATTGTTATGTCATCTTTTACGCCCAATTCTTCCGAGGTCTTTGGTAATCGGGACAAGAAGTCTGCGTTTCCATGATCATTAGTACTTCGAAATACGATATCAAATTGAAAAGACTGTAATATCAATGCGTAATGTAAAAGTCGCGTAGCTGCCAACACTGCTAATCCCCGCTTTGATCCGAATATCGCTACTAAAGGCTTATGGTCAGTTATTAAGGTGAATCTTCTCCCTTTCAAGTACAAGTAGAATTTTTTTACTGCCCAGATTATTGAAAGAGCCTCCTTATCGATTTGTGAATATTTTTGCTCTGTTTTGGTTAAAGTTTTTGATGCGACAGCTATTGGCCGTTCAGATCCATCTGGGTATAGATGAGATAGCACACATCCAATACCAACTGGTGATGCATCACTTGCTAAAGTTAAAGGGAGTTTTGGATCATAATGAACTAATATCTTTGGCGAGCATATATGCTTTTTAATTTGCTCAAAGGCTACCTGACAATCCTTCGACCATTTAAATTTCACGTCTTTCTTTGTCAGGTTATTAAGAGGATGTGCGATGGTAGCTAAATCTTTACAAAATTTCCCATAGAAATTCACTAGTCCCAAAAAACTTTTTATCTCCTGTACATCTTTTGGTACACGAGCATTCAAAATTGCTGAAACTTTCTCATCTGTTTTATGGAGTCCGTTCGCGTCAATTTTATGCCCTAGAAAATTTATTTCATTTTGGAAAAATTGACTTTTATTTAAATTAAGTTTCAGTCCATGTTCCTTACATTTTTTTAAAAAATTCCTCTAACGCTTTAAAATGTAACATCTCATCGCTTCCAGTTATTCTAGCATCGTCCATAAACACTTTAACGCCTTCCATACCCTGGAATAATCCATCTATGTAACGCTGCCAAATTGCAGGGGCCCCGTTTAACCCATACATAAGTCTCTTACAAACATATAATCCCTTATGTGTGTTTATATTGTCAATAGTCTTGACTTTCGGGTTAACTTTCATTTGAAGGTAAGCATGTTTAAAGTCTAATTTTGAGAATTGTTTTCCCCCATTTAAACTTGAAAATATTTCCTCTAATCCTGGCAAGGGGTGCTGTGGCACAATTAAATTCGGGTTCAAGGTTACCGAATAGTCCGCACACAGCCGTATACTGACGTCTGACTTTACTACAGGAACTACCGGCGTTGCCCATTCCGAGCTTTCGACCCGTTCTATAATACCCTCCTTTTCCAGTCTGTCAATTTCGGTTTCAACTCTACCCTTTAACGCAAATGGCACCGACCTAACCCTGCAGAATATGGGTTTAACGTGAGGTTTAAGCTCTAATTTGACTTCGTAGTTATTTATTTCACCTAGGGTATTATCAAAAATTTCTTTATATTTTTCCAAAAGTTCATTTAAATTCAATTTATTTGTAGCCCTGACAGCTTTAATAGCATGCCAATCCAAATTGATTTTATAAAGCCATTCGCGACCGAGAATGGTGTCCAAATTCTCTTTTACTATATATAAGTTTAAATTCAAAATCTGATTTTTATATTCAACCCTTTCGATGACATACCCCATAGGTACCAGTGAGTTACCTTTAAAAGTTTTAAAAACTATTTCAGTAGGTTGAATTTTCTTATTAGAAATTTTCCTAAAATTACTTATGCTCATTACACTGACCGCTCCCCCGTATCTAATTCCATTGAGCAATTTTTATTCTCAATTTTCAAATTAATCATAATCGGCGGTCGTGCTGTTTCTTCCTCGCTTATTGTCCCTTTACTTGAATTCAAAGCGAATAACGGGACTGGAGTTTCGTTTTCAACAACCTCTTTAACCTGTTTTTGTTTAACCGCCTTCGCACCCGCCTTTTTTGCTGCAAAACAGGCCTTCTGGATATGGCCAATTCGAGAACAAAAATTACATTTACTTGAAATAAATCTACATCTGTCTTTAGTATGATTTGTCCCTCCCTATGCACCGGGAACAAAATAAATCTGTCTTTTGCTTCTGTACTGAGCTTGATTTCCTGTTCATTTGCTTTTTTCCTATGTGCACAGCATTTATTCCACGGCCCATTACATTATTTGCCCCCTTAAATGCTTTTTCCATAGCTAATGCTATTTGAAAGGTTTTTTCAAGATCAATATTATCCTCCTCAAATAGCCTATCCAGAATTGTTTTATCGCGTAATCCACTTACAAAAACATCACGTAACATAATATTCAACATATTACTATCGTAATCGCAATTAATTGCAAGCGATCTAAGCTCTGCGATATAACTACTTATACTTTCCCCCTCGTTTTGTTTCCGGTTCAAAAACTTATGATGGGAAGGAATAATCAACGGTTTCGGGGTCAAATGTTGTTTTAACACATCTTTTAATATTTCTAAGCTTTGATCAGAAGGAATGTCAGGAGCCAGCAAATTCTTAAGTAACTTCGGGCTTAGAGAGGAATTAAAAACCTTAGATCTCTTATCTACAGGTACATTTTGTACATCTAAATAACTTTCGAATCTTTCGAAGAAACAATCGTATGTTCTTTTTTTTTTTTTCTTCTCAAGTTATCGTTACAAAAGAAAATTCTAAGGAAACTTCGAATCAGACACGGATTAATGCAATTTTGAGGATAAGAGCGACTGGTTGAAATTTATGTCCATTTTATGGAAGTAAAATAGGATCTCTTACATATTTTAAGTAATTTCTTTTCTTTTTTCCCTCGGCGAGGACTTAATCCGCCAGCTTTCGAATTCAGTAACAAAGATTTTCCAATCCTGTCCGGAGGAAAGGGGGGGGGGGGCTCATATGCTTCCGACTGCACTAACAGTTTTGACCACGGGCCGCTACTGGGGAGAGAAGCCCAATATACCATCGAAGACGGATGTATCATGTATGGACACAGAGTTTGCATTCCAAAGAAGTACCAAAAGAAAGTTTTAGAAGAACTTCACCAAGGATACTTGGGTATGGTAAAAATGAAAGCAATAGCCAGATCGTTTGTCTTTTGGAATAATATCGACAAAGATATCGAGGAAGCTGTTAGAAATTGTACCGATTGTGCCAGGCACAAGGCCGACACAGCAAAAGCTAAAGTCCACTATTGGGAATATCCTAGTAAACCATGGAAACGCATTCACATCGACTTTGCTGGGCCTATATTTGAATATATGTTCCTAGTAATTGTTGATGCGCACTTGAAAAGGCTAGAAGTATACCCGATGAAAGTGACTAACTACAACTAAGAAAACAGTTGAGTGCCTCAGAGACTGTTTTGCAAGATTTGGACTGCCATTGGTTCTCGTTAGCGACAACGGGCCCCAATTCTCTTCACACGAATTCCAGATGTTTATGCAAAGCAATGGTATAAAGCACAAAACTAGCGCACCATTTAAGCCTTCAAGCAATGGTCAGGCCGAGCGCTATGTCTACACTTTGAAGCAATCACTGAGAGCAATGCACAATATGACGGTAGCATCCAACAGAAATTGAGCACCTTCCTACTTCAATACAGAAAAGCACCGAATGCCACAACAAACTATAGCCCTGCTATGTTGTTCCTGAAGCGAGATATTCGAACTAGAATAGATTTGCTTTTGCCTGAACTACAATCGAGAATTCAGGATAGAATTCGGAAGGGTGTCTTTGAATTTAAAGACAGGATATTTGATGCCGGTGACCCTGTTGCTGTGAGAGACTACAGAACAGCCAACTCTAAGTGGAAATTTGGGAGAGTCGTCAATAAGGATGGTGCTCTCCATTATACAGTCGACGTAAAGGGTACTATAGTGCGACGACACGTGGATCAGATACGCCCAGTGGGACACAACGTGGAAGAAAGGGGCTCATCACCCGACGCATATCGCGGATTTCCAACAACTACTACAGGAATCAAACAAGATACCTCCACCGATTCTGGAAGCCCTGGTTCTGAGATCCCGGCCAGTGAACCAGCTGTCCCATCTATGCCAGCAGCCTCATCGGCGGATGTGCCGAATCTGAGTTCCCCATTGTCATCCCCACCTACATCCCCTTTGTCATCCACCCGTAACTACAGATCAGAGTCCGGTACTTAGACGTTCTACAAGAATACGAAGGCTTCCCAAGAGACTGGATCTATAAAGGGGAGGAGATGTGGTGTCTGCACCTACACTCTAAAAGTCAAACTCCATGTCCATGGACTTAACGGTAAACCGCGAGGTGCGGTAATATGTAACTAGAATGAAAACCGTGTGTATTTATGTTTATATAAAGATGTGTGATTCGTAATATAATTGCCTCTTTTCTCGCTCCCGCATACCCAAACACTGGGAACCTCGTACAGATATAACTTCGGGCTTAGAGAAGAAATAAAAACCTTAGATCTCTTATCTATAGGTACATTTTGTACATCTAAATAACTTTCGAATCTTTCGAAGAAACCATCAAAATTTTCATATTCTTCGTTAAATTTCTCAAACTGGACAGAAACTTTCTGCGCAGAATGATGTTCTCTCTCTTTCAAGGCCTGAAGCAGTTCCTGATTTTGCTTTAATATTTCTTCGAGTTTCTGCTCCATTTGATTACGTCTGATATAAACGAAACTAAAACTTATTACCTTGAGCCGTCTTCGGGCATTGCCCTATATCCAAATTGTTCTTACTTTCGTTATCGACTTCGTCGCCAGGTGTACGCGGTTCCGAGTGTTTGGGTATGAGGGAGCGAGAAAAGAGGCAATTATATTACGAATCACACATCTTTATATAAATATAAATACACACGGTTTTCATTCTAGTTACATATTACCGCACATCGCGGTTAGCTCACAAAACAGCGCGTTTTCAAGTGCTCTCCCTTGCCTCGCTGTTTACCGTTAAGTCCGTTAAGTCCATGGACATGGAGTTTGGGTTTTAGAGTGTAGGTGCAGACACCACAGTACTGTACTAGTACTAGGACAGTCTGTAGTATTTTACATCCTGATAAGAGTAATCCCCTCATAGAAACACTAATATAGGCATTCTTGCATGGTCCGGGGGGGGGGGGTCTCAATATTCGGAAAGCTTTACCAACTTAACAGAAAAGTAACATGAATTGACGTTCAAATCTTCTATGTATATATAAATACGCTAAGCAAATTCTTAGTGCCCCCCTAGTAGCAAACGGTCATTCGTTCCTGAAATGGCGATGATCGGACAGGGAGGAAGCGCAGCGCGCGCCATGCAAGGTTCTTCATCGCGTCGGGGGCTCTTATCTCGGATTTTGCTCGGGCATGTCCTCTCCCGAATAGTAGGGTTGGATCATCGGCAAGGGGGAAAAATTGGGCGTAGAGTAAGGTGACCAAACGTCCCCATTTTCCGGGGACTGTCCCCATTTTCAGGACGTTTTTCAAATTGTCCCCAGAATGTAAAAATGGAACTGGGGACAATTTTTAATTATTGCATTGTTTTTCAATTAAATTACTGTTAATTATTGCATTAATTATAAATGTCCCCAGTTTTGTTGTTAGAATCGGGGACATGTCCCCCGATTCTGACTACAAAAATCTGGTCACCTTAGCGTAGAGCCGTTGTAAAGCCGATGCGATAGGGGTTATATTCATCTCGGAAGAGCAAACACCTTGCAACTTAGGATGTGAAGCCTATGACCTTTGATAAAAGTTTTAAACTGAACAATCAATAAAAATTGGGGTATATCCCAGCTAGATAAAAAAATTTTAAAGTGAAAAAAAAAAGCAAATTCGAACTTCTTCCTCTTCTCTTTGAATTTTAATGCTGCCATCTGAACTTCGTTTTGCAAGCTTCCGAGACTTGGTTTCGAACTGGAGAACTAACGCTTGGTAGCCGGGCATTCTAACCACTAGACGGGGGTCTGACTCGTTATTGGCGAGACTAAAATTTGAAGTGATTGTTGTTTCAAGTTCGGAATTGGAACATTTAAGTTTCTAATTAAATAAAACTAGACTTTTCCTGTACACTACTCAAAATTAGAAA